>JAJOZX010016902.1:0-50693 GCA_023014485.1 Bathynomus jamesi
CGAACCTGTTACATCGCCAAAAATCAACTCGAACCTGTAAACATCGCAAAAAACTCAACTCGTTCTTGTAACATCGCAAAAAATCAAACTGGAACCTCTTATACCGCAAAAAATGAAACTCGAACCTGTTACAGCGCAAAAAAATCAACTCGAACCTGTTACAGGCAAAAAATCACCTCGAAACTATTACATGGCAAAAAAATCAACACGAAACTATAACATCTCAAAAAATCAAACTCGAACCTCTTAAATCGCAAAAAATCAACTCGAACCTCTTACATCGCCAAAAATCAACTCGAACCTGTAACATCGCAAAAACTCAACTCGTTCTTGTAACATAGCAAAAATCAACTCGAACCTCTACACCGCAAAAAATGAAACTCGAACCTCTTACACCGCAAAAAATCAACTCGAACCTGTTACATGGCAAAAAAATCAACTCGAACCTGTAACATCTCAAAAAAATCAAACTCGAACCTGTTTAAATCGCAAAAAATCAACTGAACCTCTTACATGGCAAAAAATCACTTCGAAACTATTACATGGCAAAAAATCAACACGAACCTATAACATCTCAAAAAATCAAACTCGAACCAGTTAAATCGCAAAAAATCAACTCGAACCTGTTACATCGCAAAAAGTCAAATTGAATCTGTAACATCTCAAAAAATCAAAGTCGAAGCTGGAACATAGCAAAAAATCACATCGAACCTTTTACATTGCAAAAAATCAACTCAAACCTGTTACATCGCAAAAAATCAACGCGAACCTGTAACAGTGCAAAAAATCAACTCGAACCTGTAACATCGCAAAAAAATCAACTCAAACCAGTAACATCTCAAAAAATTAAACTCAAATCTGTTACATCCCTAAAAAATCAAATCGAACCTGTTACATGGCAAAAAAATCACCTCGAACCTGTTACATGGCAAAAAATCCAACTCGAACTTGTAAGATCTCAAAAAATCAACTCGAACCTGTTACATCGCAAAAAATCAACTCGAACCTGTTATATGGCAAAAAATCACCTCGAACCTGTTACATAGTAAAAAATCAAACTCGAAACATATTACAACCCAAAAATTCACCTCGAATCTGTTACATGGTAAAAAATCAACTCGAACCTGTAATATCTCAAAAAATCAAACTTTAAGCTGTAACATCTCTAAAAATCAATTCGAATCTGTTACATCGCAAAAAAACAAATCGAACTTGTAAGAGCGCAAAAAATCAACTCGAACCTGTTAAATGGCAAAAAATCAACTCGAACCTGTAACATCACAAAAATCAAACTCGAACCAGTTAAATCGCAAAAAATCAACTCGAACCTCTTTCATGGCAAAAAAATCAACTCGAACCTGTAATATCTCAAAAAATCAAACTTTAAGCTGTAACATCTCAAAAAAACAATTCGAATCTGTTACATCGCAAAAAACCAACTCGAACTTGTAACATCGCAGAAAACCAACTAGAACCTGTAACATCGCAAAAAATCAACTCGAACCTGTTACATCGCAAAAAATCAACTCGAATCTGTTACATCGCAAAAAATCAACTCGAACCTGTAACATCGCAAAAACTCAACTCGTTTTTGAAACATAGCAAAAAATCAACTCGAACCTCTTACACCGCAAAAAATGAAACTCGAACCTGTTACAGCGCAAAAAATCAAAGCGAGCCAGTTACATCGCAAAAAATCAACTCGAACCTGTTACATGGCAAAACATCACCTCGAAACTATTACATGGCAAAAAATCAACTCGAACCTGTAACATCGCAAAAAATCAACTCGAACCAGTAACATCTCAAAAAATCAAACTCGAAGCTGTAACATCGCAAAAAATCAACTCGAACCAGTAACATCTCAAAAAATCAACACGAACCTATAACATCTCAAAAAATCAACTCGAACCTGTTAAATCGCAAAAATCAACTCGAACCTGTTACATCGCAAAAAGTCAATTGAATCTGTAACATCTCAAAAAATCAAAGTCGAAGCTGGAACATAGCAAAAAATCACATCGAACCTTTTACATTGCAAAAAATCAACTCAAACCTGTTACATCGCAAAAAATCAACTCGAACCTGTTACATCGCAAAAAGTCAATTGAATCTGTAACATCTCAAAAAATCAAAGTCGAAGCTGGAACATAGCAAAAAATCACATCGAACCTTTTACATTGCAAAAAATCAACTCAAACTGTTACATGGCAAAAAATCAACTCGAACTTGTAAATTCTCAAAAAATCAAACTCGAACCTGTTACATCGCAAAAAATCAACTCGAACCTGTTATATGGCAAAAAATCACCTCGAACCTGTTACATAGTAAAAAATCAAACTCGAACCTGTTACAACGCAAAAAATCACCTCGAACCTGTTACATGGTAAAAAATCAACTCGAACCTGTTACATCGCAAAAATCAACTCGAACCTATAACATCGTACAAAATCAACTCTTACTTGTAAAATCGCAAAAAATCAAACTCGAACCTTTTACGTCGCAAAAAATCAACTCGAACCTTTTACATCGCAAAAAAACACCTTGAACCTGTTTCATGGCAAAAAATCAACTCGAACCTGTAACATCTCAAGAAATCAAAGTCGAACCTGGTACATCGCAAACAATCAACTCGAACCTGGTACATGGCAAAAATTCACCTCGAACCTGTTACATGGCAAAAAATCAACTCGAACCTATAACTTCTCAAAAAATCAAACTCGAACCTGTTAATCGCAAAAAATCAACTCGAACCACTTTCATGGCCAAAAATCAACTCGAACATGTAACATCGCAAAAACTCAACTCGTTCTTGTAACATAGCAAAAAATCAACTCGATCCTCTTACACCGCAAAAAATGAAACTCGAACCTCTTACACCGCAAAAAATCAACTCGAACCTGTTACATGGCAAAAAATCAACTCGAACTTGTAACATCTCAAAAAATCAAACTCGAACCTGTTAAATCGCAAAAAATCAACTGGAACCTCTTACACCGCAAAAAATGAAACTAGAACCTGTTACAGCGCAAAAAATCAACTCGAACCTGTTACATGGCAAAAAATCACCTCGAAACTATTACATGGCAAAAAATCAACACGAACCTATAACATCTCAAAAAATCAACTCGAACCTCTTTCATGGCAAAAAATCAACTCGAACGTGTAAAATCTCAAAACATCAAACTCGAAGCTATAACATCTCAAAAAAACAATTCGAATCTGTTACATCGCAAAAAACCAACTCGAACTTGTAACATCGCAGAAAATCAACTAGAACCTGTAACATCGCAAAAAATCAACTCGAACCTGTTACATCGCAAAAAATCAACTCGAACCTGTTACATCGCAAAAAATCAACTCGAACCTGTACATCTCAAAAAATCAAACTCGAACCTGTTACATCGCAAAAACTCAACTCGAACCTGTTAAATGGCAAAAAATTACCTCGAACCTGTTACATGGCAAAAAATCAAACTCGAACCTGTTAAAACGCAAAAAATCAAATCGAACCTGTTACATGGCAAAAAATCACCTCGAAACTGTAACATGGCAAAAAATCAACTCGAACGTGTAACATCTCAAAAAATCAAACTCGAACCTGTTACATCGCAAAAAATCAACTCAAACCTGTTACATGGCAAAAAATCACTCGAACCTGTTACATGGCAAAAAATCAAACTCGAACCTGTTACAACGCAAAAAATCGAATCGAACCTGTTACATAGCCAAAAATCACATCGAACCTGTTACATCGCAAAAAATGTAGCATCTCAAAAAATCAAACTCGAACCTGTTACATCGCAAAAAATCAACTCGAACCTGTTACATGGCAAAAAATTAACTCGAACCTGTAATATGTCAAAAAATAAAACTCGAAGCTGTAACATTTCAAAAAATCAAATCGAATCTGTTACATCGCAAAAAACCAACTCGAACTTGTAACTGCGCAAAAAATCAACTAGAACCTGTAAGATCGCAAAAAATCAACTCGAACCTGTTACATCGCAAAAATCAACTCGAACCTGTAACATCGTAAAAAATCAACTCTACCTTGTAATATCGCAAAAAATCAAACTCGAACCTGTTACGTCGCAAAAAATCACATCGAACCTGTTTCATGGCAAAAAATCAACTCGAACATGTAACATCTCAAAAAATCAAAGTCGAACCTGTTACGTCGCAAAAAATCAACTAAAACCTGTTACATGGTAAAAAATCACCTCGAACCTGTACATGGCAAAAAATCAAACTCGAACCTGTAACATCTCAAAAAATCAAACTTTAAGCTGTAACATCTCAAAAAATCAATTCGAATCTGTTACATCGTAAAAAACCAACTCGAACTTGTAAGAGCGCAAAAAATCAACTAGAACCTTTAACATCGCAAAAAATCACCTCGAACCTGTTACATCGCAAAAAATCAACTCGAATCTGTAACATCTCAAAAAATCAAACTCGAACCTGTTACATCGCAAAAAATCACCTCGAACCTGTTTCATGGCAAAAAATCAACTCGAACCTGTAACATCTCAAAAAATCAAAGTCGAACCTGTTACGTCGCAAAAAATCAACTCAAACCTGTTACATGGCAAAAAATCACCTCGAACCTGTACATGGCAAAAAATCAAACTCGAACTTCTTACAACGCAAAAAATCGAATCGAACCTGTTACATAGCCAAAAATCACATCGAACCTGTTACATCGCAAAAAATCAACTCGAAGCTGTAGCATCTCAAAAAATCAAACTCGAACCTGTTACATCGCAAAAAATCAACTCGAACCTGTTACATGGCAAAAATCAAACTCGAACCTGTTACAACGCCAAAAAATCGAATCGAACCTGTTACATAGCCAAAAATCACATCGAACCTGTTACATCGCAAAAAATCAACTCGAACCTGTTACATTGCAAAAAATCAACTCGAACCTGTAATATGTCAAAAAATCAAACTCGAAGCTGTAACATTTCAAAAAATCAAATCGAATCTGTTACATCGCAAAAAAACAACTGGAACTTGTAACAGCGCAAAACATCAACTACAACCTGTAAGATCGCAAAAAATCAACTCGAACCTGTTACATGGCAAAACATCACCTCGAAACTATTACATGGCAAAAAATCAACTCGAACCTGTAACATCGCAAAAAATCAACTCGAACCAGTAACATCTCAAAAAATCAAACTCGAAGCTGTAACATCGCAAAAAATCAACTCGAACCTGTTACATCGCAAAAAGTCAATTGAATCTGTAACATCTCAAAAAATCAAAGTCGAAGCTGGAACATAGCAAAAAATCACATCGAACCTTTTACATTGCAAAAAATCAACTCAAACCTGTTACATCGCAAAAAATCAACTCGAACCTGTTACATCGCAAAAAGTCAATTGAATCTGTAACATCTCAAAAAATCAAAGTCGAAGCTGGAACATAGCAAAAAATCACATCGAACCTTTTACATTGCAAAAAATCAACTCGAACCTGTAACCGTGCAAAAAATCAACTCGAACCTGTAACATCGCAAAAAATCAACTCAAACCTGTAACATCTCAAAAAATTAAACTCAAACCTGTTACATCCCTAAAAAATCAAATCGAACATGTTACATGGCAAAAAATCACTTCGAACCTGTTACATGGCAAAAAATCAACTCGAACTTGTAAATTCTCAAAAAATCAAACTCGAACCTGTTACATCGCAAAAAATCAACTCGAACCTGTTATATGGCAAAAAATCACCTCGAACCTGTTACATAGTAAAAAATCAAACTCGAACCTGTTACAACGCAAAAAATCACCTCGAACCTGTTACATGGTAAAAAATCAACTCGAACCTGTAACATCTCAAAAAATCAAACTTTAAGCTGTAACATCTCAAAAAATCAATTCGAATCTGTTACATCGCAAAAAACCAACTCGAACTTGTAAGAGCGCAAAAAATCAACTAGAACCTTTAACATCGCAAAAAATCACCTCGAACCTGTTACATCGCAAAAAAACAACTCGAACCTGTAACATCTCAAAAAATCAAACTCGAACCTGTTACATCGCAAAAACTCAACTCGAACCTGTTAAATGGCAAAAAATCACCTCGAACCTGTTACATGGCAAAAAATCAAACTCGAACCTGTTAAAACGCAAAAAATCAAATCGAACCTGTTACATGGCAAAAAATCACCTCGAAACTGTTACATGGCAAAAAATCAACTCGAACGTGTAACATCTCAAAAAATCAAACTCGAACCTGTTACATCGCCAAAAATCAACTCGAACCTGTCACATCGCAAAAACTCAACTCGTTCTTGTAACATTGCAAAAAATCAACTGGAACCTCTTATACCGCAAAAAATGAAACTCGAACCTGTTACAGCGCAAAAAATCAACTCGAACCTGTTATATGGCAAAAAATCACCTCGAAACTATTACATGGCAAAAAATCAACACGAAACTATAACATCTCAAAAAATCAAATTCGAACCTGTTAAATCGCAAAAAATCAACTCGAACCTCTTACATCGCCAAAAATCAACTCGAACCTGTAACATCACAAAAACTCAACTCGTTCTTGTAACATAGCAAAAAATCAACTCGAACCTCTTACACCGCAAAAAATGAAACTCGAACCTCTTACAGTACACCGCAAAAAATCAACTCGAACCTGTTACATGGCAAAAAATCAACTCGAACCTGTAACATCTCAAAAAATCAAACTCGAACCTGTTAAATCGCAAAAAATCAACTGGAACCTCTTACACCGCAAAAAATGAAACTCGAACCTGTTACAGCGCAAAAAATCAACTCGAAGCTGTAGCATCTCAAAAAATCAAACTCGAACCTGTTACATCGCAAAAAATCAACTCGAACCTGTTACATGGCAAAAAATCAAACTCGAACCTGTTACAACGCAAAAAATCGAATCGAACCTGTTACATAGCCAAAAATCACATCGAACCTGTTACATCGCAAAAAATCAACTCGAACCTGTTACATGGCAAAAAATCAACTCGAACCTGTAATATGGCAAAAAATCAAACTCGAAGCTGTAACATTTCAAAAAATCAAATCGAATCTGTTACATCGCAAAAAAACAACTGGAACTTGTAACAGCGCAAAACATCAACTACAACCTGTAAGATCGCAAAAAATCAACTCGAACCTGTTACATCGCAAAAATCAACTCGAACCTATAACATCGTACAAAATCAACTCTTACTTGTAAAATCGCAAAAAATCAAACTCGAACCTTTTACGTCGCAAAAAATCAACTCGAACCTTTTACATCGCAAAAAAACACCTTGAACCTGTTTCATGGCAAAAAATCAACTCGAACCTGTAACATCTCAAGAAATCAAAGTCGAACCTGGTACATCGCAAAAAATCAACTCGAACATGGTACATGGCAAAAAATCACCTCGAACCTGTTACATGGCAAAAAATCAACTCGAACCTATAACTTCTCAAAAAATCAAACTCGAACCTGTTAATCGCAAAAAAATCAACTCGAACCTCTTTCATGGCAAAAAATCAACTCGATCGTGTACATCTCAAAAAATCAAACTCGAAGGTATAACATTTCAAAAAAACAATTCGAATCTGTTACATCGCAAAAATCCAACTCGAACTTGTAACATCGCAAAAAATCAACAAGAACCTGTAACATCGCAAAAAATCAAGTCGAACCTGTTACATCGCCAAAAATCAACTCGAACCTCTTACACCGCAAAAAATGAATCTCGAACCTGTTACAGCGCAAAAAATCAACTCGAACCTGTTACATGGCAAAAAATCACCTCGAAACTATTATATGGCAAAAAATCGACACGAAACTATAACATCTCAAAAAATCAAACTCGAACCTGTTAAATCGCAAAAAATCAACTCGAACCTCTTACATCGCCAAAAATCAACTCGAACCTGTAACATCGCAAAAACTCAACTCGTTCTTGTAACATAGCAAAAAATCAACTCGAACCTCTTACACCGCAAAAAATGAAACTCGAACCTCTTACACCGCAAAAAATCAACTCGAACCTGTTACATGGCAAAAAATCACCTCGAAACTATTACATCGCAAAAAATCAACACGAACCTACAACATCTCAAAAAATCAAACTCGAACCTGTTAAATCGCAAAAAATCAACTCGAACCTCTTACTTCGCCAAAAATCAACTCGAACCTGTAACATCGCAAAAACTCAACTCGTTCTTGTAACATAGCAAAAAATCAACTCGAACCTCTTACACAGCAAAAAACTCAACTCGTTCTTGTAACATCGCAAAAAATCAACTCGAACCAGTTAAATGGCAAAAAATCAACTCGAACCTGTTAAATCGCAAAAAATCAATTGGAACCTCTTACACCGCAAAAAATGAAACTCGAACCTGTTACAGCGCAAAAAATCAACTCGAACCTGTTACATGGCAAAAAATCACCTCGAAACTATTACATGGCAAAAAATCAACACGAACTTGTAACATCGCAGAAAATCAACTAGAACCTGTTACATGGCAAAAAATCAAATCGAACCTGTAACATCGCAAAAAATCAACTCGAACCTGTTACATCGCAAAAAATCAACTCGAACCTGTTACATCGCAAAAAATCAAGCTCGAACCAGTTACATCGCCTTATACTGACCCCGACTTCTACACAGACTCAGATTAGGAGAAGTATACTTGAATATACCATGAAAGCACCACAAATCATTAAATCTTACAACTATCATACCAAGATTATTGCTGGATGGAATCAGGGGGCTTCCTGCTTCTCTCATAGATAGGTATTATAGTAAGATAATATCCCTGATGAGTTTACAGTGAGAATCATTTGAGCAAGGATTATTACAGAGAAGGTGCAAAATTTCTAAATTATTAAAGAGGTGACTTGACTTGTTCTGTCTTTGTATTCTATTCTCTGCTGCATCGTTACAATAGGTAAGAATAATCGCGTCGATTGGTCTAATGAGTTCTTATTAAGTCGTATTGCGCATAAATTGGTAACGTTAATTCTTCTTTCTGATCATAGACCATTAGAAATATTGAAATCATGCAGAATATGAACTCTAACAATTCGATCCTTTGATCAATCTACCAGATAGTACCCGTCTCACTAGTAATAATCTATTCGCATATCACTAACGTATGTGAAATTACCATTGGCTACCTCTAATACCTCTACATCACTTATACTTAAATTGGCCGACTCGCACATGTTACCCAATTCTACAAAGAATTCGGAGTTCACATGTGCGTTAAAGTCCCCCATTATTATAAAGTGAGAATATTTTGGGTTATCTGATAATGACTGATTTACTGTACAAAATTAAATGTATTCATCTAGATTACTGCCGTTGTTATATGGTTGATAGCAGTTTACAATTAATATTCAATTTTTGTTCACTTGTAATTCAATGCTTAACAACCTTATATAAAAGTCATCATGGATGGTAGAGAGGAATTTTAGCTCTTGCTTAGGTAACCAGTGCTCCTGCAGGAGAATCAAATCTGCACTGTCGCAGATTTTATGAACATATATAATGTGAGGTCAGTGACGAATTCAACTATAGGAGACTATCACGAAAATAGAGAATTTATTATTAAACAAGTTATCCGCCATGATTAAGATTATTATTATTATACACAGTACAACTTTCAGGCATTACCGTTAGGGCGCCTATTATTATTATTAGTATTATTATTTTGCCTGTTATCAAATCTCCTGGAAAAGTGAATAAACTCCTTAACAATAATACCGTCTGGCCATTGCGCATTTCAACCCGTATAATATGAGTCATTTACACCTTTAATTATTACTTTAACTATCAATATACTGTGTTCCCCAATGACTTCTTCTATCATGTGTCGAATATCGCTTGCCTCGTTCGAGAGCTCAATTCGCGACAGAAAGAGGGTGAGATTCCCCATCGGTGGCCTCGCCGCGGAGACCGGTTGAGGAAACCGTCGGGAAGGTTGCCTGTTAACAGTTACCCACCCGTCGTCCTCCTCCCTCGATCTTCCTGAGGCAGGGTTCGCCTGCCTGGGGGATGGGTGGCACAACCTTTGGGGGATAGGAGGCCTCTCCCTTACTCTGTGGCTTGGTGAGGGTCTATTAGCGGTGTTTATAATCTGACGGCCGCGCGTGCCCCTCCTTCTTCGGTGGGAGGGGGGGGGAACTGCGCATCGAGCGAGGCGTAACCGAACACCTCTCCTCTGCAGTGGTAGGCAGGGAAGAGGGCAATGATGCCTCGTCTCTCGGCATTGGACCGTCCCTGTTCCTCATTGTGAGATCGGGAGCAGGGGTCCTTTCCTGAACGGGAGGGGGGTAGACCGCTACCCCTGCATGCTGCGTTTTCACCCCACCTTCATGGGGGGAGTTGGAGGCGGGGATTTCGTTTCCCTCGCTGCCCGACGCGCTTCTTGGAGATCCGGCTTGCTGAACTACTACCTAGTAACTGGGCTTTGGGAGAAGCGTCTCTTTCAACGCATTTAACTCTGACCGGAATTGTTCTAGCGAAATCTCGTTTTTCTGATTTGACACCACGTGTTGGTGTTTCAGTTCAACTATCGACTTTTGTACCTCATTATACTGTTTGAGGAGCACCGAGACGTCTACGTTACCCATAGAAATTACCGGTATTCTGTGGAAGTTTATAAATAAAGTGTCGACCCTCCGAGATAATGAGAACAATATTACCTTTTATGTTACTATGTCTTTCAGGGTATTCTCGTTTCTAGAATTACCTCTACGAGTTGGGAGGGTAGCACTGAACAGGGTATTTAATTGTACCCTCGCATTTTCTATTTCTTCTGAATCATAAAAATCATGACATAACAATGGATTTTCTACAAGTTGATCATATTAGGTCAGACCTTCTTGTATCTGTCTATTTTATATTTGACAAAGATTTACAGCAGACGACCCCATTGTATCTGTAACTCTGTAACGGCTTGCGAGGGAGCGTAGCTGGTGTGGGGTGGTTGGGGTGGAGATGGGGGGGAGCGCCGAAAGGGGTCCCACTTCTCGTCCCTTTAAATCATGCTCGGGATACCAACGGTTCGATGCTCAGGCATCTTTTCACATTAATTATGTAACTATTACTATCTATGACACAAAAAATATACACGCGGAGTCACTGTACGATTATACCGTAATGAAACATACATTTCCCGCGATCACCCTCAAAACTTTTACTATTAAACGGAAGATTCGCAGTGTATATGGTAGGGGTAGGGCGGAAGAGGGGAACGGGATGGGGATGCTAAAAGGAGTGCCCACTCCTTGTCCCTTTAAATCATGTAAGCGTGTACGTTTGTAAATATATCTAAAGAAATATAACCTATTTATTTGCTTGGTCTTTCATTTAAGATTTCAGAGCCTTTACCTGGCCTTTTGAAAATATTTTGATCAGTTTATGTAGTTAAAATTCACTCGTTCATTCGTTTCGTTCGTTCATTCGTTCGTAATTTTAAAGGGCTCACTCGCTCGTTCGTTCGTATACCCGCTATTTCAAGGTCACTGTTTCATACCTCATAGGTCCAAGAAGGTAGTGCCGGATGTCGCTAGGAAATTTTGAGGATATATTATATGTATTATTATTTTTAAGTATTGTGGACCATCTAATAAGATTGTAACTGGGTAATCTTGGCATATTTACAAATTTTATTGTATAGGTAACATACCGGTTCACTGACTTTAAACCCTGTTAATTTGAGAGTAAGACGGAGCACAAAACTGACAAGCGTCACTGGCACTGTCACTCGTATAATTTATTAATCTTTCTTTAGTGCGATGATAGGTACTGAAGGAAATTAAAAACACTAGGAAGAACCATTGAAATGTAGTAATGCCTTGTTAAGAATATTAATTTTTGTTTAGTTAAGATTATAATGTTTAATATAAGCTATTTACTAATAATTGTGAAATTACGATAAAGTATGTTAGATTGTAATTGTATAAAATTGGAAGAGTTGGCAATCCTGAACAGAGGCCCAGAGAGCGGACTACCCCAAAAAAGAGTCAGTCATTCGGCAGCGCGATAAGCGTAAAGTTGGGGCCATGTAACCTTAAAATTAAATTAATTGTTTGTGCCCCTCTTCGACGTAAAATATTATAGTAAAATTTTCTACTCGCATCCCCTCAAATTAGTTGGACCTTTTCCAGTTTGTGTACCGTTTTTCATATAATTTATTTTTGAGAATATTTTTGTTAAAACTAACGAAAATATCACGACTTAACCTAACCAATTATCAAGGGCGTACAGTTGATCTATTATTAATTATAACATTGTTTGTTTCTGGAATAGTATTTACTATTTACTAATAGATCAACTGTACGCTCTTGATAATTGGTTAGGTTAAGTCGTGATATTTTCGTTAGTTTTAACAAAAATATTCTCAAAAACAAATTATATGAAAAACGGTACACAAACTGGAAAAGGTCCAATTAATTAAAGCATTTTCGGAATTAAATAAAGTGTTAACAAGCGTTAAAAGAGTGTTAATGAACCCCCCCCCTTCCCCCTTTGTGTTGTAACGGCTTTCATAGTCTCGGCGTGGCTACCATGAATCTATAAAGTATTGTGGAAATGAGTAAAGAGAGTGTAAAGATAAATGAAATAGAGAGCAGAAAGTAGAGTAAATAATGAAGGATAATAAATAGTAAAAAGTATTCACGACAGAAAACATAACTAATTATATTTATATAACCTAACCTAACCTAACCTAACCTTCACAATTAACATTATAGATGCCTTATACAAAATACAGAAGAGTCGAGATATGTATCTCGAACAACTTGTAGAGGTCATGCTCCGCCTTCAAAGTTAAAAAGATATCGTAATGCTGATGACCGTATATTAACCCTTCGTGGGCTAAGTGGGACCGACTAACAAAGAAGACTATGTGGGGGTCACCCAGACCCCAAACTTCAATGGTGAATTTCTGCCATATGCTTAAGTTTATATATACTAAAGTTTGTACATATGTTGCCCAGGACACGGCACGTGGAGCCAATTCACCATGTGTCCCTTTTTTTTTTTTTACATTTATTTAAGAATTTTTTAACTTAAAGAATTCAGCACTCAGAAACACTTTTTATATTCACAATATAGATTATAGAATAGAAAGAAATAGAAACATAGAACATATGAAACAATGTTTACTGTACACAGTCATCACATACATAGTTGGAGTGACTTTCGCAAAGAGGCACATCACATTTTGTGCATGACTTTCTCGTCTTCTTATCCATCTTCCTCAGGCACTTTCCACATCTCTTCCTACCTCTTGGATTAGGCCTTGGCTGGGGTGCGGCTTCTACCTCATCCATAAATGCCTTCATACATGCTCTAACATGCTTTGGCAAATATCTACCAGCTGACTCAAAAACGTTTCTGGATTGCTGGTTTTGCAGAGCTGTTCTGCTAAGTCTGCCAGAAATTTCCTTCGCCTTCGATTCCCTCGATACACATCGGGGGTTTTCTCCATGAAACAGCAACTAGTATTGTAAGCTGCAACATCTACCATCCAGTAGAAGGTAACTAATGGCCATCTGTTTGTTATGCGCTTATATGAGTAAGTTTTGATAAGTTGGTCTAATCGATCAACAGCTCCTTTTGTGGCATTGTAATCTAGAATTACATCAGGTTTGAAAGGTTCTTCCTGCTGCATTTTTTGGTCGAAATGCATGGTGCTTAATAACAAAACTGCCTTTCTTACCTTTGGGACATAGCTGCATATCATAAGATGCTGGTCCCTACTAAAGCCAAACTTTGATGAATAGAGCTGACGATCATTTAAGCGCCAAATACCTAAATCATTTCAACCCTCATTTTTCCTCATAGTTCCGAAGAGTGTTAAATTTTTATCAAGTAGTTCTATGGCAAGGTCAACATCAGTAAACAGGTTGTCCGTGGTAACATTTCTTCCTGACTTCACAATAGTTGAAGTAAGATCTCGAACAACTCTTTGGGCTTGGTGGCGTTCTGGACCTTCAGGACCTTTTCCACTGTATATCTGGCCATTTAGAAGATACCCATTCTTAACGTCGGCCATACTCCAAACCTTTATGCCATACTTATCTGGTTTAGATGGCATGTATACTTTGAATGAGCATTTCCCTCGAAATGCGAGTAGAGATTCATCCAGAGTTACATATGTGTTGGCTTTATAGTTTATTTGACATGCTTCAATAAACTTCTGCCAAACTTCGAATATAGGCGCCAACTTGCCTTGTTCACCATTCCTTCGTTCTGCACGAGTAGTCATGTTATCAAATCTTATTGACCTTTTTATTTCTTTGAAACGGTCACGGCTCATAGAAGCACGATAAATTGGTGGACCGGTCTTAGTACCAAATAATTCATCAACTGGGCGGAAGCTATCTTTGTCCAGCCCAGATCTGAGATGAAGTCCTAGCCATGCCATCAGCTCAATAGAATCCAGCTGTTTGCATTTTTCACCATAGAGAGCACCACCTTTTTGATTTGTTGCATCGAGAACCAATTCAACAATTTCATCTGTGATAAAGAAGCTAAAAGTAGCAGATGCAGCATGCGTAGGTACACTCATGAACACCACCTTCTTCACGAACAATGTTCTGCCTCACATTTCGTCTAAGCCGGGGAGGCTCAGTGCACCACACAAAGTTATCTTTCCCTAACACAATATTGTCATCATCATCATGATCGCTTGCATTGTCACTATCAAAACCACTAAAGTCACTGTCAGAAGATTGTTCAACATATTCATATTCACTGGCATCAGATAAGTCTACTTTTGATTCACTATCATCGGACAAATTTGGTTGGTCTACATCTACATCTCCCTCTCCCACCCTGCTAGGAGCATAAAACGTCGATATTGGAATTGACGTTGCCATTAGAATGAAAATCTAAGAAAATTTATGAAAAAATCTGAAAAAAAATTAAAATAAATTAGTCACATTACAGGCGAGGTGGGGTAAGGCAGACCCCATTCAAGTTTGCTACCATGTCACTTCCAAATGGTGTGACATTTTTCTCTTTTATTGTATGTAGGTATGGTATATACTCACAAAATATAAGTCATAGATGACCAGGCTCTAAAAATAATATTTGAATGAATGGCAGATTTTTTAAATATGCTTAGGGTCCAGTGGAGCCCATCAGCCCACGAAGGGTTAAAACTAGTTTTAAACTTTGAGCAATGATCACCATTAGAATATTTACGTGGGATTGCTTACAATTACCACTAATTAAAATCTTTTAATCTTTTTTTTAACTTAGAAACTCTGAACCTTTATTCTACTAACTCTTTGAAGCTCTAGCCTTCAAAAATAAATTAACTCAATTCATTTTTTCGAAAAATAGAGTCGGCTGGAGTTGAGTCGGCTGGAGTTGAGTCGACTGGAGTTGAGTCGGCGGCGATGGATCGTCCCATCCCGGTCACGGCTATGTGATTGTCAAAATGACTCCATAAAATTAGATCAAGAAATATTAAGATATAATTTTATGTCTCCTTTTTTTTTATATCAAACAATTCATTTACTTATATTTATAGAACACCCATCCCAGCCATTTCATAAAAAAATAAAGAAATGGGTAAATACTGTAGATAAATAATATATAAAATAAATCACATTTTTATAATGTAATAGGGCTACGTCTTGGCCGCGTCGCAACATCGCTTCCCGTTAGATCAACAAGATTAAGCGACGTCGGTTCTGTTCAATAATTGTATGGGTGACCGCCCTACGCGTTCAGATGATGTAATGACCCGTAGATGGTTCGGATCCTGCGTAAAGTTGTAGGTCCTCTCCGTCACATGGTCTTTGCCTAATTATAATGTTCTGAATTGTTGAAACGGATGAAATTTCACTGTCGTTAGAGTCCGTTTATAGTTTCAAATAGAGGTAAAACAGTCATGTAAACAAACATCCTTGCTTAATAAAAACAAGAAAAACTTTGCGTTCATTGCAATAATTATTATTGCTAGCTTAATGTTTCAACAGAATAACACGGGTTTCACGCATAGTAAAGCACTAAGAGCGATTTTCCATGTCTGAACATGACGTGGAGAAATAGTTTAAGAAAAACTAAAAGTGAAAATATTGCCAAAACGGGACAATGCAGCCATTTTGCTCAGCTCGTCCACAGTGAGAAATGTGAAAATAAAGCAAAAATATAAAAGCAAATCAGTCAAGACGACAGAAAGGATTTCTACTCATAGCGTACATAGAGTAAACCCTCTATATATACAAATATAAGTTTTAATATACCGGGTGTCCCACAAGTCCGGTCTCACTTTTGTAAATTTAATTCAAAATAAATTTTCCTATAATTAATTTGAGCATTTGTTTTAGTTCCAATGTATGTCTTGTTTTGGAACCTTTTTCTTTGTTGCAGGTAAAATAACACTTCCTCACGAGTGTAACTCACGCAATGGCTAATATGGAAGAGACCTCGATTAAAAGGACACCCTATATAGGAGAAATCTTTGTACTTAATGAGGTTGAACAATTCAAACATGATTTTTATCTTTACAATTAATAATAATGTGACGGAGAGGATCTACAGCTTCACTGTACGTGGGATCCGAACCATCTAAGCTTCTAAAGATTATTACATCGGGTTATTACATCGTCTGAGCGAGGAGGAAGACGGTCACCCGTCCAGCTACTGAACGGACCTTACGTCGCTTAACTTCGCTGATTTAGCAGGAAATGGTGTTGCGACATAGCATACCACGTATATACTGTACACACACACACACACACACACACACACATATATATATATACACGGTGAACCAAAAGTAGGTGGAGAGTAGGTTGAATACGGTTTGTGTTATATTATATTATAACTATGGTGTTCATTATAACTATGGTGTTTGTGTTTTATTATATTAAATATTATAACTAAATTTATTTAAATTTTATTTTGTATTATAGTATACAAAAAAATTAAATATGTATTCTCAAAATAAACGTTATCATTTACTGTCCACCTACATTTGGTTCACCCTATATATATATATATATATATATATATATATATAAAATACCAGGGGCACTCATTTAGCTAAGAAAAAAGGTGGAGCAAAATATATTGACACAAACAGAAATTTTTCAAATTTTTTTACCCAAAGAAACGACAGAAAAATCACCAATATCATTTTTTGAATCAGCGCCCCGAAATCATTATTGTTTTGCTCTATCATCAACCGTTTCAAAAATATAGGTTATATACTTTGCCATATGAAAAGTGTGATAAAGAAGGCGAACATAAATATTTTCTGAAAATAAAAACACTATTGGAAATTAATGTTTATTGAGACAAAATTGTTTGACAAACCCAAAGTGGTGCAAAGGATATAATATATATCATGAGGAGAACCGATAAGAGAATAACAAGCCTCGTTATGCAATGTGCGTTCCTTAAAAATGCACTGAAGAACGCAACTTCCACGTATGAACATTCTTATCCTTTACGTATGGTCGCTGATCAGAGTCTCCCATCATGGAAGTATCCCAATGGCCCTGGTACCTTTTCTCCATCGTTTGAATATCTTGATGGAATCTTTCGCCATGTTTCGTGATAACCTGGGCGATGTGAGTGAAGAACAAGTCTAGATGTGAATGCAGATAGTGTAATTTTAAAGACATACGGCACCCCATTTTGCCATAGCACTTAATCAAGTTTGACACTAACTCCTTATAGTTTGGGGCTTTATGGTTACCTAAAAACCCACGAACCACATCACGGAAGGCACACCAAGCCTCTTTTTCGATCCGAGTCATCTTGGCTTCAAGGTTCCTTGAATTCAACATTGCCTTGACTTGTGGTCCTACAAAAATGCCAGCCTTGACTTTGGCCTCAGAGAGTTTAGCGAACATGACCCGAATCTGTCGGAAAACTTCCCCTCCAAAATCTAACGGAGTTACAAACTGCTTAATTAGACCCAACTTAATATGGAGAGGTGGTAGGGAACCTCTTGTGAAGCCTGACATAGTTCTGCTGAGTACATTGTACTTTCCTGGTTGCAGTCCTTCACGTGGAGGCCACTGAACTGTTCTTTTCCTGTGGGATAGCAAGGCTTCAACTGAGCACTATAAAAAACATGAATATTTAGTAAACCCTCCTTGTAAACCTACAGGAAACCAATCATTTTGAAATCACCACACACGTCCCAGTTATATTGTTCATACCTGATTTGAGTGAGCAGTTGTTTGACATTTTCATATCCATCTATACCAGTTGCACATTCTGTTCAAATGAAAGAGGACTATTTGTTCCCATTGTGGAGTAGAACAGCTTTTAAAATCCGAGTTGAACTGTCAATAAACAGGCGCCACTCTGAGGGTATATGTGTTAACTCAATAGCTGTGAATAGACCATTAACCTCGCTGCAATAACAGAGAGAGCCATTGACATCGTAGAACCTTGCAAACTCTTCATGCCGCTTTCGGTATACAGTGCTCTTGCAGTCTTCTCCAAGCAAATTCCACTCTTTGAGTCTGGAGGTCAGAAGCTCAGACCCTGATTTCGTCAGGCCCAAATCTCTAATTAAGTCGTCCAATTCCCTCTGATTTGGAAAGTGAAGGTTTGTACTGAAAGTTACTGTATATTCTTCATCATGACTGTCCTCACCAGCCGACATCTCATATGAGCTAGCTGCATCCTCATTTTCAACCTGCAAAGCAAGGAAACAAAATATAGTGCTGATGCTCTTATATATATATAGCTATGCCTAAGAAAAATCGACACATAATGACCCACAGTCTCTAAATACAGAAGGTAAAGTAATTGATAGATACCTGTTCTGGTGGACGTGGTACTGGAAGACCTTCGCCATGTGGTACAGGAGCTATGGACGACGCTATGCTTGGATACTGAAGAGTCTGCCTTCCTTTAACTTTCCTGCACTTAGAAACATCTACCATGCAGTAGTAGCAATCGTCGTGGTGGCTCTTTGGTTCTCTCCGTATTCTGGGTACCGCAAAGGGTACTGCCTTGCGTACTCCCCGAAGCCACCCTTCAAGTGTGGAGCGGCAGCTTCCACAGATCACATGGGGTGCCCAGGGCTTATCTTGGTCACCCATAGGCATACCAAAATTGAGCCGATACGCGATCCAGAACTTGGTGCCTTTCACAATCTTGTGCGATATTTGCTTGGGGCCTATGTAATACCCACAAACGTAGCAGAATATATTCGGCGAGTATTTAAAGAGAATGGCAACTAGAGCTTGTAATCATTACCAAACTGTACTACATTTCTCTCTATATCTGCAGGTTGAGTTATTAAATCTGCAACACATTACAGATTCCAGAAAAAAGATTATTTCAATGTTGTGAATACATGTTCGCAATAAAAAAGGATCGATAACACTCAAATCGTCAGCACAGAGAAGCACAAAAACACAGTACCTCAATGCTGGTAACCATCAGACAAACAACCTGCTTTCTTTGTGTGCTCACACTTAGTGACTTCTCAGATTCTGCGTTCTTCTTTATATAGCACAGTGGAAGTTTCGGGCAATTTCTAGAGCAAGAAACTGTCAACGAACATCCGAATTGTTCTCAACAATTCCTGATTATTCTGATATTTCTGCGCCCATAATAACATTATACTGGTAAAACATGAAAAATGGATTATCTCTGAAACCATTGATGATACACACAAACCAAGGCCAGATTTGGACTCAGCGCCCACAAATGCATATAAAAACAAAAATTTCTATATAAACAGAATCAGTGTTACACGGTGTAATAGGCCATGGGGCTGAAATGTCTTTTGGGCAGTAAGTTTGAACTTTCTGCGCTTCACATAACCGGATTTTTCCAGCTTGAACCTCCCATCCTTGTATAAAACTGCGTTAACCATCGGTTTTATACAAGGGCGTTTAAATGCGGTTTCGGAAATGGCGTCTGACAGTAATGTGCGTTGTAAACAGAGAGCTGTTATCGAGTTCTTAACCGCAGAGAAGGAAACAGTTGGAAATTTTTACAAACGTTTACAAAACGTTTACGGAGATGCTGTTGGTAATCGAAGCACAGTTGGACGCTGGTCTAAACGTGTAAGATCATCGGCTGTGACATCTCATCGGCTGTGACATCTCACACTGTGCAACGTGCTAACAGCATCATTCGATCAAATCGGCGCGTCACATACAAGAAGCTATCACTGGAGCTAGGAATTAGTGAAGGAAGTGTGAATACGATAATTCAGCAACTGGGATACTCAAAAGTGTGTTCACGGTTTGTTCCTCGCCAACTGACTGAAGATCACAAAGCCCAAAGAAAAGAAATTGCTTCTGAGTCGTTGGTTCGATACGAGACAGAAGGGGATGACTTCCTTTCACGAATTGTGACTAGGGATAAGACTTGGGTACACCACTTTGAACCTGAAACAAAACGCCAGTCCATGGAGTGGCATCCCGCACGCAGACTCCTCACGCAAGAAAAAGTTCAAAATGGCCCCCTCTGTAGGAAAAGTTATGGCCATCATCTTCTGGGATATGAAAGGGGTGATTCTGGTGGACATTATGAAGAAAGGACAAACTATCAACTCGGAGGCATATATTGCTACCCAACAGAGACTCCACAGACGTATAAAGCGAATTCGACCTGAGAGAAAACTGGAAGACGTCCTTCTTTTGCACGATAACGCAACACCACACAACAGTTTGCAAACAAGAGCAGCCATCACAAAAATGCGTTTGACTGTGTTATCTCACCCTCCATACAGCCCGGATGTGTCACCTTCAGACTTCCATTTGTTTGGGCCAATGAAGGATGCTATTCGTGGAAGAAAGTTTCAGAGTGACGATGAGGTTGTTGAGACGGTTAAGAGGTGGCTCCAGCGGAACCCAGCGGACTTTTAGCAGCAAGGAATAAAGGCCCCTTGTTTCGCGGTGGAGGAAAGCCGTAGAAAAGGATGGAGACTATGTGGAAAAATAAAAACTTGTGAAAAAGGTATGTGTACTTGTGTACAAAATTTCTGGAACTTTCAAGGAAACTTACCTACAGAACTGCACAATTTGTTTTAGAACTGTACATTCTGTGTAGAACTGCATGTTAAAAAACCTGATCTTCTGATGAACTGTGTGCAACCTTCTCTCTTTGACAAACTGTTTTCAACTTTTTCCTCCTCATTCTACTCGATTGCCTCGACTTACTGTCTCCCTCCCACCTTCTGTTCTCCACTGCCAATCGATCTGCGCTGCGCTCTGGTTTTTTCCCACTCAGAATCCAATTTTCATTTTGCGTTGAGAAAATTAATCTTAATTCCTTTTTCTTTCATTGGATCCTGGAAATTACAAACAACTTTAAATATATTATTTTTAGAATTTTAAAATTCCTAGCTGTTTTATATTATTTAACTAACTTATATGGCCTATTTGACAACACTATTTGAACACTAAACTATTTGCAAATACATGATTGGATGAACTCATGGTGTGGCACCATATGAATGGTATTCTCACATCCTATTCGTTAAATAAAAAAAGTCACGTGTTCCAGTAAGAACAAGTTGAGATTTGAGTCACGTAGAGTCACTGGGCCTACTTAAAATTTGGATTATATCTTACCCTAACTTTTCATTTATGTTAAAATTCTATTATATTTTATAATTATCAATAAACCTCTTATTTTTACAAACCCAACATAATATGAAGGAGCTTTGTATTTTCTCGAAAGAAAGAAGCTTTGTAAACTGGTATATATATACGCACACACACACACACACACACACACACACACACACACACACACAGATATATATAATATATATATACATATATATATATATATATATAATATATATATATATATATATATATATGCTGAAGATGTCATTAAACTGTCGCAAGTATAGAGCAATAGATATGTTGCCACATTACGTGCATTTATAGGCTATTATTTAGTGGAAACGTGGTTAATCCTTATGGTAGACCAGGGTCCGGCAACCTTTTGAACGCAGTGTGCCAATTTACAATTAATGCCAACATTTTTACGGCCCTGCGTGCCAACTACAATTTTCATATGCATATTTCGTAGAATGGTCTGTTCTATTTCAATCCCAACAAACAAATCAAAGCGCTTTTGATTTGTATTTTAACCAAAAATACACAGAGACACTTTTACATTACCATCTCAGTGCTCAAATAAATCAAATAAAATGATATGGTTATCAGTATGTTTTAAAAATTTAATTTCAATATATAATAATATATACAATATATAATCTATATTATAATAAGAGAGCTCTCCGTCTGTCTGTCTGTCCGTCTGTCCGTCACACTTTCAGAAATTGTGAGAAAAAATTGTGAGAAAAAAATTCAGAAATTGTAAAAAAAATTCAGAAATTGTATTACGGGCGGCAATGTGAAGCTCAAGATTTTCATGACTGTGTTCTTTTCTGTAGTTTAGCAATGGGAAGGGTGGGGGTGGGGGTAATGGGGGATGGGTGGGGAATGGGGAGGGGTGGGGGTAATGGGGGAGGGGGTTAGCCCCAAAGTTGTATGAATGGGGGTGAGGAGGTTTTGGGAGATACCAGATTCAGAAATGTTGACACAATGTGAAGCTCAAAATTTTCACGGCTGGGTCTTTTTTTGTAGTTTAGCCTGTCTAACCGTCAGCGAAGCGGCGGGAACTGTACTAGTATTAATAATATTCAATATAATAATTTATATAATTTTATAATTTAAAAAAAAAATTTAAATTGCAATTTTTTGGGAATCACTTGGCGTGCCTTCGACAACCAACTCGTGTGCCAACTCTGGCACGCGTGCTTATGGTTGCCGACCCCTGGACTATAGACATTCAGTTTCCATTTGTTTTATAATTTGTCTCACTTTCATGCATTTAGCATTTCCTATTTTTGTTTCTGAAAAACTGAAAAACTCTTGCTGAAGATTCAGTTATTTATGTTACAAAAATAGGAAATATACGACAGGTTGTGTTAACTTTTATCCCGTCGTAGTGTGATGGTGTCGCTCTCAACTCCTACTTAAGAAGCCCCGGTTCGAATCATGGTGGAGGCTTTTTTGTTTGATACAGAAACTACCCGTGCTCATGCGTGTTATTCCGTTTATGGAACCTCAGTCCTATACCAGAGAGATTTGATTTAAGTGCTGCCATTATCTCGAGAGCACGAGGGTTAACATTATAAAATACCTCTGGACGCGAAAGCATCTGTATCTTGAAAGAAGTGTAGACAATAGACTAATCAAATTCTTAGCTAAATACGACATCACAAAAACACAGTTTGGGTTTAGAGAAGGCTACACCACGGAAGACGCCATTAACATGCTGTTAGAAAATATTTATAAGAACCTAAACTACAAAAAACACACAATCGTAGTTTTTCTTGACTTGTCGAAAGCCTGTGATACTTTCTCACATGATATCTTACTAGACAAATTAAACACATATGGCATAAGGGGACATATGCTGAATTGGTTTAAGTCATATCTCTCTAATCGTCACCAGTATGTTAAGGCAAAGGACATTTCATCAGAATATGCTATATTGAAAAGGGCTCTAGGAAGATTGCCACTGGGAAAATTGCCACTGGGAAGATTGCCCATGGGAAAACTGCCCATGTGGCAAAATTGCCCATGGGAAAATTGCCCATGTAGGAAAATTCCCGAGGAGAAAATTGCCATGCGGAAAATTGACATTCTGATAATACAATATATTTTGTTTTTGTATAGAACTATCTGAAAAGTATTATAGTATGATAAATAGAAAAAATACATAATTGAAAAATTTATTTTATCCTATTCAAATAAAAATTTATAAATTAAAAGGAAGTAGTAATTTATTAAAATTATTAAAAAATTTGAAAAACTTTGTTTAAAAAAATATGCATATTATAGGCAATAGATCTTAAATAGGTCATTTTATCATTTGCAGCACCATACTTTTCTACGATATTCTTGACTCTTGAATTTAAGTCCTTATATTTTTTTTACGTAGGAAGTGAATCCCCTCGTTCAAATTGAACGCGCTTAGCTTTGGCAAAGCATTCTTCACGTTTAAGTGCGTCAATTAACTTCCAGATGTTAGGGTGGGAATTACTTACTGCTTTATTTAGGACATTATGAAAAGCTTCCACGTTGTTGTTCGTGCGGGGCAACGAATTTTCCACACGGGAGTAAACATTCCAGAGGGGAATTGGAAACATAGGGGTGTCTCTTCTTCGGTAATTTCGCGTTCCCCTTTCAATCCCTATGTATGTAAATTCAAAATAAGACAAAAATTCCTGTGGTATATCATCATCTCCAGAGAGTTCTTCAAAAAATTCAATAACATCTAGGTATGGCACAAAAGCAAGGGCGGAAAAATATCGCATCTTCAAAGAGAATTCGTTGTCGTTGTGGTATTGTTGTTTAAACCCAAGATCGACAATTTTCCTATATAACGATTGAGAAAAGTGGAAGCAGCAGCCGTTAAGGGAAGCATTCGGGAAGACAGATTTCAATGCATTGAGGGAGACTTTTTCAAAATCACTAGTGACATTTTCAGGCGTTTCATTAATTACAAGTTCCTTAATTTTTTCAGAGAATGCTCTATAAGTAGGTTCGGATTTGTTTGGTAAGAGGGCAAATATGCGAGGAATACTTAAATTCGCCTTTTGTATATGAATGGTTAGAAGTTGATAGTACATATCTGGAGCTACTTTAAAGGTGCCATCAATTGCCCAGTTCTTGTATCTTTTAAGATCTTCCAAACCCTCAGCCGTTGCGAATATCAATATGCGATATTCATCATCAATTCCAGAATCATATTGAAGAAAGTTTTCCCCTGAATCAAGAGCTGTAAATTCTGGTGTATGCTATATCCTGTCCTTCCGGATGGCACGGCTGGGAAATTGCAAGCCTTTTGTCTCCATTTACGAACATTTCTGCTTATGTTACTTACATTTGGCATTTGAGAGAAAGCAGCTTCATCTAGAGACGCAGTAGCTTGAGATACCAAAACACGACTTGATTGATGAGACGTTGCGGCCATGGATTTCAAAGTTTCATGCGCATTTTTCGCATCAACTCTATCCTTGGTTGATGAGTGTGTATGCTCATTCACCGATTTTAAAACTTCGAAATTATCCGCGGATGACTTTGAGTGCAATCTCGCTTTGCAGTTTTTTTGTTTTCGTTGACTACACTCCCAATATAAAATTGTACCACTTTTATTAGTACCATGTTTATGATACATATATTGTAGTTCATCTACAAGCATATCCTTCCCGCGTTCACTCTTTATTATCGACACCATTATGGGTCAAACTACTGCTTACTTCCAAAACAGAATACTAATGGTTTGAAATTAATATCACGTCCTTGGCTTGGTGTTGAGTTGCTAATTAGTAATTTTTACGGTATATAATATATATATATATATATATATATATATATATCACGTCCTTGGCTTGGTGTTGAGTTGCTAATTGGTAATTTTTACGGTAAAATCTTTAAACGACAGATATGCATACAATTTTTGATTAAACAAGCGAATAAATTTCATTTTAAAATATTATTAATTGTATTCACAAACATTCAAATATAAACAGATTTTTAGTTTATTGTAAAAGCTTAAACGATGCCAACGTTGCCACATCTCATTATATTTTCAGGGCACCCATAAATTTTTTTTACACGGGCAATTTCCCCATGGGCAATTTCCCTATGGGCAATTTTCTCATGGGCAATTTTCCCAGTGGCAATTTTCTCATGGGCAATTTTCCTACACGGGCAATTTCCCCATCTGCAATTTTCCCACATGGGCAATTTTCTCATGGCAATTTTCCCAGTGGCAATTTTCTCAGTGCCAATCGTCCGCGTACGATTGAAAAGTGGGGGTTCCACAAGGATCAGTCCGTGGACTCTTACTCTTCTTAATGCATGTAAATGATTTTTATCGATCAACAACATTAGACTGTACCCAATATGAAGATGATACAGCACTCACTTCTGCACATCACGACATCAGTTACCTAATGAACAAAATGAACAGGCAATTAAATCATGTCTATAAATGAATGTATGCAAATAAGCTTTTACTAAACTTGACAAAATCATCATATATGATCGTAACTACAAAACCTGGAATTGTGCACACACCATTAATAATTAGTTGGAAACACTCCTCTTTCAAAAGTAAATGAAGTTAAATTTCTTGGTATCAAGTTAGATAAAAAATTAAATTTCAAAAGCTACACACAACATATGAAATAAAAAATATCTAGATTTCTCTACATAATGTTTAAACTAAAAAAAAACAATTCCCCAAGATGTTTAACCTTACACTGTATTACTCATTTATCCACCACACTTGCAATATGGAATCACAGCATTGGGTAATACAAAGAATTATATACTGTATCCGTGAGAAGTAATCAATAAAAAATGTTTGCCTGTCTGAGAGAGTTCCTAATCAGATAACAGACGATCTCATACCTCTCCAATATTCAGAAACTTAAATATTTTAAAACTACATGACCTGTATAAACTCCCTGTCGGTATCAGTATGTACAAAGTTGCTCATAATAGAAACTATACTTCGCCCATTCACAGGGCGATTACCCCTTATCAGATCAACCATAATCATAATACAAGGCTTCCCAATGATTTGATTTCATACATAAACCAAATTATTCCATGCAAATTGCAGGAAATGCTCTCTCCTAGAAAGGGGCAGATATCTGGAACGCTATAGGGAAAGGTAGGGCCACTCGGGACCCCGGGGAAACTCGGAACACCCTCTCTACAGCCCAAATTAGTGTTGTCATCTAGCTTTAATCTATCTCCGTCTCGGTGCCGACACTGATCAGTGGCCTTGAGACAGAGGTACCGGGCGGGTTGCGTCACGCAGCTTAACAAAAATTAGAAAGTCTCATTTTTTCTCCATTTGATCTATCATCAGCGAATTTTTCCTTGATTCATAATTCCAAAGCTGTAAGAATTTATTTTGTTACTTTTTGTGTGTTGGCTACTTATGGATCAGTGTTTGATTTTCACGTATCGTTGTATCGGAAATTTCATCAGTGACCGCGTGGTACTGAAATTTGGGAAAAGGGGCAAAAAGGAATCCCGGTTTCCGAGTTGCCCCTCGATTTTTTAACCAGAAAATTACAACGGCTTTCTCAAATTCCAGTTACACCTAATGCAAAGCTAGAACGCTATAAAAAGTGATACAGAATGGAAGACAGAAGATAAATGTTTTGGTATTTAATGGGTCCAAATACTCGTCCTATATGCCGACAAAATTGAGATTTCCTTAGGGGGCCAGAGTTGCCCCACCTTCCCCTACCCCAAAACATCAGACAAGCACCATCACTAATTTCGTTTCGCAACTCACAAACATACATTAGTAGGAGTTTATAAAATGTTTCTTGTGCAACTTGTAAATATTGTTAAATGGGTGAAATCATAAACCATATAAATTACATGTTAAAAGTTTCGACTATATTACACCATAGTTATAATATGCCTCACTCATCTGTATCTTTGTAACTTTAAGATTGTATCATGATTTGTGTTGTTTACTACTTTTCTTTTCTGTTATTTCTATTATCATTTTCTGTTATTTCAAAGATTATTTCAATATTCATTTGTAATGACAGAGTTAACTAAATGCAACATTATTTTATTTTCTACAAATTCTATTTATATATGACATTTTCCTATGCAAAAATAGAAATCAATCTCAAAGACTTTTGCCTGAAAAGCTGTCATGCTTCCAAACGGCATATTCAGATAAAAATACTGTAATTAAACTACAAAAATTAAATGTTAATTCCAACATTGTGTAAACCAGTATGGATGTAATGTACGTACAAGGTGTCCATAAATTATTCACCCCATTATAAGCCTTAATAAATTTGTTATTATAGGAGCTATCTTAAAACGATTTGCGGCAATTAATAACACAACTCAAGAAATATTTGTTTTAATTCAGTAAACCTCCACGTGAGCCCCATTGGTAGCACGCAGAACATCAAGGCGATAGATGATTTCGTTCCAAACATTAAGAAGCATGTCTTGCGTGATGGAAGCTAATGTCTCTTCAATCCGGTGTCTTAATTCTGTGATGTTATTAACCTTCTTTGCATACACTCTGTCCTTTGTGTAACCCATAAAAAGAAATCCAGAGGCATGATATCCGGGGAACGAGGAGGCCATGGAATAGGGCCATCTCGCCCGATCCAACGAGAAGGGAACTTTTCATTGAGGAACCTCCGCACTTCTAATCCCCAGTGTGGTGGTGCCCCATCTTGCTGAAAGAACACACGGGGCTGCATATTCTCAAGCTGAGGTGCAGCATACCATTCAAGCATATCTAAGTAATTTGTAGCCTTCACAGTGTTCTCATGGAAGAAAAATGGTCCAATCACACGGTTATGGGAGAGAGCACACCAAACGTTTATCTTGGGACTGTTGCGTTCGTGTTCAATAAATTCATGCAGATTTTCTGATCCCCATATACGGCAATTGTGTCTGTTGACTTTACCAGACAGATGGAATGTCGCTTCCTCACTGAAAACGACATTGTTCAAAAAATGCTCATCTTCATCAATACGGTCAAGAATGTTAACAGCAAACTGTACCTGTTTGGGTTTGTCATTTGGTAGAAGTTTCTGCAAGGTTTGCAATTTGTAGGCATAAAGTTTCAACCTCTTGTGAACCACTTTATGCACTGTTGAACGCGGTATTTGCAGTTCTCGGCTTGTTCAGCGGATGGATTTTGTAGGACTTCGGATAAACGCCTCCTGAATTCCTGCTATCTTATCTTCAGACACACTAGGCCTTCCAGCTCCTTTCTGATGTAGCACACTGCCAGTTTCTTGAAATTGTTTCAGCCATCGCTTGAGTGATTGCTTTGTTGGTGGAGTTTTCTGATATTCCTCCCGAAAACGTCTCTGTACAGTAATTGGAGATTTGGTTTCCCACATCCACAGCACACACATTGCTTTCTCCTTCACTGTCGCCATTGTGCCCCTAGTGGATTTTCTGCGAAATAAAGAAAAAAAAATTTGAGTTTTGTTATTAATTGCCGCAAACCGTTTTAAGATAGCTCCTATAATAACGAATTTATTAAGGCTTATAATGGGGTGAATAATTTATGGACACCCTGTATATCTTATATAATGTGTTCTTTCTGAATGAAGATTATTATTATTATTAATTCATTATTATTGTTTCCAAGTGCATAATAACGCTTCAGCTGACCCGCCGTCCTCTTATAGACCCCTAATCAGCCAGTTGGCTTAGAAGGAGCCAAGGGGGGCGGGGTACACATGAAGGGGGGAGAGGGGAGGGATCTTCGGGGGGAGAAGGGATGATGACCTCCCCCCAAAGGGGTTGCCTTAGCCTAAGAGAGAAAGGATAGACGGAGGAGGACTTTGGGGGGACAAGGTGGGATGTCCTAACCCCCCAAAGAGGTTAAGACTTAGCTTAGTTTCCAAGAAGGGAAGGAGAGAGTTCGTTATTCAACAGCTGTCATCATCAAACTGCCAGCTCCGAAGCCAAGCGGGTCTTATATAGATGATGGTTGAGTTGCCAGATACCATTTTTTATTTTAATTGTACAGGTATACATTATTAGGGTGAGTTGCTAGATACCACCATTTATTTTAATTCGTTACCAAAGCATACAGACTTTCTCTTGAAAACCGAAATTGACAATAAGAAAATGTTTAATTAAATAAATAGAATTTGCCTTCTACTGCCAAAAATAATATAATACGTACAATCGTCAAAATAATAGTTCAGACGAAATACACACACACACACACACACACACAATTGAACAACTTTCTCCTTACCTTATATATATATATATATATATATATATATATATATATAGAGAGAAGAATCATATTAACTGTGTCTATTTAATTTTGTCATTCCTTATATATATATATATATATATATATATAAACGGATTTTCACCTTAAAGTGAATTAAAACAATATTAACATTAAAAAATTCACTAAATAATTGGCTTAGCAAAAGAAATCGTTCCATTAACATTCTCAAATCTATACACACACACACACACACACACACACACACACACACACCTCTGTATATATTATGTGAATGAAAATCAGAAAAATGCCAAAAGTATATTAATTTAAAGCAAATGAATTTTCTCCTTTTAAGAGAATCAATTATTAAAACCAATATTAGCAATATAAGAATATTTTGGATTCGTTTTAATAACTGAAAGAAAGTAAATAAAACGGCGTTTAAATAATTAGTTTAACTCTTAGAATAATGTTTTAACATTGTGTTCAGACGACAGCGAGAGGAGGCAGGTAAGCAAGAGATCCAGCTAAAAGGTCCAGCCCGAGGCCTTTTAAAACCGCAAACTGGCGAGAAGGAATTTGGGTTCAACTTTCTCTCTCTCAAAGACTCGATTCCACCTCTTCTAGCTCTCCATGCGTTTGTCTTGTAAATAAAAAAATGTTTTATATTTTATCAACTTAGTTATTTTTATTTACACATAATTTGTATGGCGTCATATTCTTAGATAACATCTCTGTTATTGAATTGGAAAGATATATTATTATTATTATTATTATTATTATTATTATTATACATTTTAAAAAATTAACACACACACACACACACACACACACACACACACACACACACAGAAAGTTTTGTTTATTCTTTTCATTTTTAAAAATATAAATAAAGGAATGGATATATTTACAATTTCTTTACTACAAAATCCTCTCGATTACATTAGTGATTATTGATCCTGGAATAGTGTGGCTGCAAAATGTGATATGCACAAAAACAATGTAGATTTTTCTCTTTAGTAATAATAATAATAACTAACTCCTCGCCGAATTGTAACAATGGTTAAGCTTTTCACTCTGCCTTAGACCTACAGTTTAACGTGGAATCCGAACTAAGCTTCAGCACTGGCGGGGTGGTTATTTATTCACACATCTATGCGAGAAGTAAAAATCCACAAGTCAGGAATCTTGGGAAAGCTGTGTTTAGTATGATTGCCAAATAATTTGCACCCGAAAAATTGAAACTCAATTTAGTATGGACGCAAAATAACTTGCAACACAAAATTGAAACTCAATTTAGTATAGGCGCAAAATAACTTGCAACCGAAAATGGAGACTCAATTTAGTATGGACGCAAAATAATAAAATATTGTTGTGAACAATTTGCATAAAGGGATGGATTGGAGAAAACCAAGTATAGATACAAATATTGTCGTCACGGAGAATGCAAGGGGTAATACGAGCATTAAATCTATGGAGAAAATATAAACCATTAGTCGTCCAAAGCATGGACCCATTATATCGGTGTTACGATTGGTACACAAACTTATCATAGCTCCACCCAGTTACACTGCCAACCAATCATTACGAACATCTGCTCTTGATCTTTTGGGGCGGAGCTTGGTGATTGTGCATATAAAAGGAAATATTTTTCAGTTGGGCGTAACAGTAGCTATTTTCGCCAGTGAATAAACATTCCCTCTGCCAGTGAATAAACATTCCCTCCGCCATGGATCAAGAACTTTACACTTTTCCGGATTTGTATCAAGAAGTTGACACTGCTGCATTGACTGCAATTAATCTTTTTAACGCGATTGACCGTGATGGATTATTTCCAACGCAAACCGTTGATGATATTTGCAATGACGCTCCTTACAATCCGACGCAAGGGACTACCATAGAAATGTAAGTGTCTATAATTTTAGTTTATGAATAAAAAATAAAAATGTCAGAAAGATGATTTCATATATATGGAGGGATGTAGTATCTCGTCAAATACTTCATTTAGATACTCACCATTATGCTAAAATCGAAATTTTTTATGGCAATCTTTTGCATGTTTTTTATAATTGTTGTTCGGAATCACATAACCCCACCTCATACGAATCACGACCTAATTCAATGGGTCCATGGAGCTCTGATACAAAGTTGGCTAGTGTGTTGTTAGGGTGTACAGACAGGGACGAGGAGGACGGGAGTGTGACGTAGAAATGGTTAGGAGCCATGTTGCATACTATTTAAGCTTCATTATTGCATCAGCTTTTATATAGGTGTTGAAGCTTTCTGGGTACCCTAGCCATTTCACCAGGTACATTTTTCTCTTTCCTGAACCTTTGCTTCCTAAAATTTTCTCAATTTTAAACACATTTTTTCCTAAATTAAATGCCACTTTCTGCAATTCCTCGCGGTAAAAGCCTCCTGAGATTTCTTCCCCATTCAAATCTTCAACGTAATACATCATTATCTCACCTTTAGGTCTCATAGCCCTAACTTTAAAAATCTCACGTGTCCATCCTTGCTCAAAACCCTTTGCGAATTTATTTCCCGAACGCGACAGCCTTACATAATTATTGATTTTGAAGCGCGCCGAGTGTGGTTGTGTTGGTGATCCATCTCTTCTCGGGAACGTACCTCTTTCTAAAACTTCGTTAGGTGTTGTCCCAATCGTGCGATGGTGTGAGCGGTTGTAGGATGATGCCAATGATTCCAGAATGTCTAGAAATCTGTGTGTTTTTATGTGTAAAATAGCGGTGCATGCGTTCCTTTACGGTACGTTGAACTCTTTCAGCTAAAGAAGCCTTATGTATAGAATTGGTTGTGTAATAGCTGATATTAAACTGTGTCAACATGTTCTGAAAAGCACGGCCTATAAATTCCTCCCCCATATCCGTACAAAAATAGCCAGGAACCCTGTTTTCTTTTAACATTAGCGTTTTGGTGGCTTTAGCAACTGTTTCAGGTGATTTATTTTTCAGAGGAACTAGCCACAGATATCTAGAGAATACATCTATTATGAATAGAATGTAACGGTGACCATCGTTATACACAGAATATCTTTGCATGTCTGTTAAATCTGCTTGCCAAATAGAATCAGTCGAGGAAGCCGTTGTCTTGGCTGTTTTAAACCTTTTTCTCACAGGCTTATGAAGCGTATAAGCGTCCTGCTCCCGCAAAAATCTTTCAACATCTTTTTTTCCTACTCCGTAAACACTTCTGTACGGTCTATCTACGCCTCCGTAAGAGGCTGGGTTAAAAATGTCATAATAGCGTTTACTTAATACGTTAGTCATTTGCGTATTTTAGAGGCACGTGGGTAGGGTTGACCGTTGTTTATCCTCTTCTTTCTCCTCTTCAAAGGTGTTACCGCCGGGGGTGACGGCGTCTTCAATTGTGCCACATGCGTTGCATGTTCCAAGTCTTTTAACCTGTTCAGATTTCCTATCAACGTTTTAGGGACGTTTATTTGTTGTAGTCTTGCTTTAATATGCTTCCATCCTGATGGTGATGGCCTATCCCACTTTCTCACCAGATCATGGACAATGTCTACGATATTCGACCCCTGTACCTTTGATCCTTCCACAATGATCTCGCCTGTATCGGTCCATTGTATGGCTGGGTCCTCATTCAATAGATTATAAAGACTTAAGCCTTTACTCCTCAATGTATGTATGTGGGAGGGTGCTTTTTAATACATGCTCGATATGTTGTGTGGCTGATCCCTTAATTTTTGGTTGGTCAGTTGTATCGTCGGGTACAGATCCTATGTCGCCATGTCCATCGTCCCCCGTGCTGTGCCTAATAACCACAGGAATCTCTGTCGGGTTCTTATAATTTTCGTACTCGTGAAGAAATTTCTGCAGAGCTTCTTGGTATAAGATTCTTTTCTCATCAGGTGTTTTTTCACTGTTTAATAGGGCTAACAATTCGCTTTCCATTCTTTTAAGTCTGCTTTTACGGGGATCAAGATCCGTGTCTGGATTCCTTTGCAGTGAAGCGTACACCTCGTGTAGAATCACTACCACTTTCTTCATTATATTAATCTATTCAGTAAAGGACCCAAAACTGAAAATAAGATGGGGAAATGACCCTCCTGTTTGTACAATAATTCGTTTTTTCTTCGCTACAGTTTGACTTTTACGAGCGAGTGCACGTATTATGTTCTTGTAACGGCGTAGGCGAGCCTTCTGAGATGATTTCATTGATACATTGCAATTTATAACGTTAAGACAGATTTCACAGATGCATTTTAAAAAGTCGGAGTCGATATTTTTAATAAACATCTGTTGCATTGCCCGGGGCAGTCGATGATAGATTTTTATTAATTCACAGTATTTCTTTAGTCTCTTTGTCATTCTGGAATATACGCCGTTTCAGGCTCGTTTGGAAATATATTCGTTCTTAGAAGCACCCTAAACGTGTTTCGCGGATGAAGGTCGCAAAGCAAATATCCGTAACGCGTGCTTGTAGCTTCTTTATAAACTTCCAAAAACTCCTTACGCTGATTCGGGAACATTTGATTGGCTAATACCCCAATTTGTGATACATCTCTACGTTGTGCGAATAAGACTAGATATTGTGTATTTAACGACACATCGCGCATGTATCTATTTTTGAAAAATAGATTCTGATTGATGAAGAACACGCTTATGTTAAGATGGTGGGAGAATACTGTAAATGTCTCGGCAAACGTTTTATCCATCTCCAACATGAGATCGTCAATTACAATGACTGTATGTTCATTTCCCTTTAACGAATTAACGTCATATACGCCTTTGTGGAACAAAATATCATCTTGGTATCGTTGAACACTGATTGATACGTCGAATAGCACCATATAACTTTATGCACAAATTTCGAGAACATCTCTCCCTTTTCTTTAATGATTTTAAGCATAAACACAGTTTTACCACATCCTGTAGGTCCAGATATAATAAATGTGGATGGGCTCGTGAATCTGAATTTTTTTACAGAGTCCATTTCTAACACGTCACACTCCTAAGTAGATCATTTACAAAATATTACAAATTTTGAGTGCTGTTCCTTATATTTTGTTTTCTTCTCCCACAGAACCGTGAATGACGATGAGGTACAGCACCCCATCATCGACATTACGGATGACCCCAACGACAGTGTAGTTGTGACGACAGAATCCTCCCCTGCTGACGAACCTCACCAGCGATACCGGTAGCACGTTCAAAGCGGAGGTATGATGAAGAGAACCCCACATCAGGTATAAAGCGACCGAAATACGCGCCTGTTGTTAGCCAACCACCAGTAATAGAGCCCCAACCCTCAACGTCTTACGCAACATGCCCCCCCAGCAGCACCTTCCGCCAATATATCCCCTTATTCACCCGCCACAGTTGCCCCCCGTTATGTTGAGTCTACAATAATAGACTCCAGGCCCTCAACGTCTTACGCTGCCAACCCTACATCAGCATCTTTGGCCGATATAGCCCATTGTCCATCCTCCACAGCTGTCCCCCGTTCTGTTGAGTCTGCAATAATAGATCCCCAACCCTCAACGTCTTACGCAACCAATCCCACATCATCCAATATAAACTCTTGTTCATCCTCCACAGCGGTGACTCGTTCTGTTGAGGATATAACGTTTGAGTTGGTGCGCTCCGCAGCCCCCACCCCAGCCTTGACTAGAAATCGGTATAGAGTCAGGGTCGACCTTAGAGCCATGTATAGCAATGGAATAATTGAGCGCGGGCTACGCCGGGTTGTACAGCGTATTGTAGAGTTTGCTCTTCAGAACCGCGACGAGCGTGAAGTCAGGACGAGTCTGTCCTTCGGATTCGGGTCAGATGACGGTGATGTAGATGATTATTGGGTAGTAGTGCCATTTAGACGTTTGGCGGCTGAAGATGTAGAATATATATTAGGACGTATAATGCAAGCCGCCCAAAGTAGTATAGCCTTAATATGGACACTTCATAAATATTGATCGTGTATTCCGTGTTGCGGGTCATAGTGCCATACCGTATACTCTTAACTCAATTCTCGATTATTTACGAAAGCATATAAACGTCGATCGTGGTTGCGGCTTTATAGCAGTAGTCTTAGCACGTATGTTTACTGTACAAAATACACAGGCCACAAAAATTTGGTTGCCTACGGTCGTGGAGCGTGCCCGTAAACTAGCTGTAGACTGTGAACTTGAATTTGACTGTAATATGGGTCCTGAAGAGCTGAGAAGGGTAGAACAGGAAATGAATGTCGTATAGTTGTTTGGTTGGATGATCGTCGTAGGACTGTGTATGTTTTTAAAAGCTGTGTGAGAGATCGTACAAGACCCCTACTTTTTAGGATTGTCAGGGCAACGTATCTCCCCATCCGTAATATAAGGTGCTTTACGCGAGTTATGAAAAGTCGAAAATATGGAGACATCATGATTTGTGTAAGGGGTGCCTCGAGTTTGCGGATGATATAGTGAAACATTGTAAAGAATGTCACATGGTATGTGAACAGTGTAAAAGCCAAATGTGAAAGCCGTGTAGTTGAAGCTGAGAAGAGACTGTGATGTGTGTAGACGCACATTTTCAATAATAACTGCTTTGATCTCCATAAATCAACTGGCACGTGCAGGAAAATGAGAATCTGTGAATGTGGTATGTTTCACACAATGGATAATTGGGGAAATTTAAGCACAATGTGACGAAATTCACTGTCCTACATGCCAGGAGGAATATAAGGCGGATGGAGTAAAGCCTAAAAAAACCCTTGTATAACTGTATACTACGATATAGAAACATATACGAACGCTGAAACCAAAGAGGTAATTCCACATTTACTTGTGAGCCAGACTATCTGCGATGAGTGTATGGGATCGAATGTGACGAGTGCCCCAAATGCGGTAAACGGACAAACGTTTTTAAAACGAATGTCCACGATAGTCCTGTGAAACTATTTGTGTCCTATATTGTCAAGTTAGCCGACAAGTTCAAAAAATGACTGTGTATATTCTCGCCCATAACGGGCAAAGTTTGACACGCAGTTCCTTTATAAGGAGTTGCTTGAGCACGAATCCTCTGAGATATTTACAGGTGATCCATTGAAAAGAGGCAACAAATTAATACAGATGCAAATAAGAGGCAATGTACAATTTAAAGACACTTTATTATTCACACCTTGTAAATTAGCAAAGCTACCCAAGGTGATGGGGTAGCAGCTGAAGTTTCAAAGGATACTTCCCTTACACTTTCCTCACCAGCGAGACTTTAAACTACGTAGGCCCACCACCACCCAAACATTATTTTAACTATGATTGTATGAGTGTAGATGAACGTGAAGACTTTGATCGATACTACAACAGTTTTAATGAACGTAATCCTTATAATATAGCTGATGAATGTGAGCGTTATTGCGTGAATGATGTGCGCGTGCTTAGAGTATGTTTCCAGGCCTTTAGAAGGATGTACATAGGCCGTTTCAAATGCGATCCGCTGCAAGTCGCAACCACCATCGCGTCATTATGTTTTACGGTGTTCAAAATAACTTCATGCCTAAAGCCACCTTAGCCATTATTCACCGAAACAACCCCGCAGTTACGGCCACAAGGCTATTTACTGGCTCATACACCTACAGCAACAGACAGGTGTATACATAAAGCACGCCCGCAACACGGGTGAAGTGCCCATTAAGATTAACGGTCGTGTTTTTTGGGTTGATGGGTTAAGTGAAAACCGTGTCACTGGTGTGAAGACTGTGTACTCCTTTAACGGATGCTGGTGGCATGGATGCCCCCGTCCTGAGTGCGGAATCGCCGGAGATATCCACGGTAGATCTCCTGCCGACTGTCTTGCGTGGACCCGCACCCGCGATCAACTTATAGGATCCCAGTTCACTCACAAAGTCTTGTGGGAGCATGAATATGATGCACGGATGGAGACAGACGAGGTGTACCGTGAGGAAATAAACACGATCAAGCGTTCAATGGTGCTGGATCCTCTCAAATGTGGTGATAGCTTGTTTGGAGGACGTACAAATCCATTCAGGCTATACTTTCCACCTACGGAGGGTGTGAAGCTCCATTACTACGATTTCTGTTCTTTATACCCATACGTGATGAAGAACAATCCGTACCCCGTGGGCGCTCCTGAGAAACTGGTGGGACCTAACCTGCCCTCCATCAATGAATTTTCAAGAAATTTGAATGATCGTTACTTTGGGCTCTCTTTCGTAGACGTGCTACCCCCACGCAATTTATGGATGCCGATCTTACCCGTCGTTATCGACCACAAGCTCATGTTTCCCCTGTGCGTGAAGTGCGCGGAAGAGAATAACGGTAATTGTAACCATATACCCCACCAGCGTAAGATCAGAGGCGTATATACAAGTCCAGAGCTGGCCCTAGCCGTACGCCATGGGTATAGAATACTGAAGATACATGAGGTGTGGAGGTTTCAGAAGCTACCCAACCTTTTCACACCATATATAAACGCATTTTTGAAGGATAAGGTTGAGGCATCAGGGTATCCGCGAGGAGTTGACACCGAAGATGAAAAGTCTGCCTATATTCAACGTTACCGCGACCGCGAAGGTATACACTTGATCGTGCCCAAATTAAAGAATCCTGGCAAGCGCTTTAGTGCAAAGTTGTGTCTAAACAGTCTATGGGGAAAATTTGCACAGAATACCGGCAAAGGGAACATTCATTTGGCACAAAGTTATAGTGAAGTCTGGGATTATGCCAATGCTCCCGATAAAGAGGTCATGGAGATCGTGAATGTAGGTAATACTTACATAATAAAGTACAACAACACTGAATTGGCCACAGATACCTCAAGGGTTACAAACATACCTGTGGCCAGCTTCACAACAGCCTACGCCCGCATAAAACTTTGGGGTCTATTGCATTCTCTTGGGCGGAGAGTATTGTATGCCGATACAGATAGCGTGATATTCACAGAGAGGGAGGGTGAATACATGCCTGCTATTGGGATTCCTCGGCGAGCTCACTGATGAGATCAAGGATGAGTATGGGGACAACGCATACGCCGACTCTTTTGTCTCAACAGGACCTAAAACTTATGGGGTACGGGTGAGGGTGGGGGAGGATATGAAATATATCGTGAAGGCAAAGGGTATTACGCTCAACCATGCGAATCGGCGGGTTGTTAACTTTGAATCGTTGAAGGATCTAGTGTGTTTGGACGATGAGAGCGATCGGCCTCCCCAACTAACTGTAGGCACCCACAATTTTCGGGCGCAGAAGCTGGGGGGCGTGAAGGAACTTAGGGGAACGAAGGTGTGCCGTAACACCTATAGGAAACGTTACCAGTTACCTGGTACCTATGATACCGTACCCTTTGGATACCATAACCTTTGATGCGTCTATTGTTAACTTACTTATCACACGTATTTGTAAATATATAGTCTTGTATATAATCTTTGATGTATCTATTGTTAACTTATTTATTACACGTATTTGTAAATATATATAACTTGAATATCTCGTTTATTAAATAAATCATGTTTCAATTAGCGTTTCACTTTCTCCTTGTGTGTGTGTGTGTGTGTGTGTGTGTGCACAGGTGAAAGTTCTAAGCTCCGCCCACTGTAAGACCAGCAACGTGAGTCATGCTACTATCTGGGATTCCCTGCGTGGTCAGTTGACTGCAGTAAGCCCTTGAGCTCAGACGTGTATTCGCCCGCGTAGAAGAAAATGGCTACCTTTAATATTGCTTGTTCAACGTTTATGAAATGGTATTCTGCAAAGCTTCAAGATGTGGTGGATACCGAAAAACTTCCTATTCCCCCCTCCTTTGCCTCTTTTAAAACCACATTGGATCGTGCGAAGGAGCAAGATGTACAAATACTCTATGGTTATTCTGGTGAGAGCGTTGTAGGCTTTCGTTGCACAGACGATGTATTGAAGTATGCTGTAGACCTAAGCTTTATAAAGTCTCACATATACCGTGAAGTAAAAGAAACAACGCGTGCAGAAGAGAAGCAGCAGATATGGATAGTGAGTCTTTGGATGGTGGTGTGACAAGCGGTATTATGTCATGTTACACCATGTCGATTACTCATACCCTACGACTGAAAATGTGAATCTCGTCATCATGGAGAATCTTAAGTATTTTTACCACTATATTAATGTATATCATGATGAGGTTCGTAGTGAGGTTGTGGCTAGTGCCCTGCGTGAGTTTTTAGCAGACTTTAGAGACGAGTATCGTTTGCTAGGCAAAAAGGAAAAATATGGGCATATGTTCCTCTCAAATAGTGCGCCGGAGTGTGAAGATGTTTAGGAGAGATAAAACATTATAAAATGTTTTGTTCGTGAAATTATCCTGAGGGAAACTGTCTGGTGCGTATTCTGGGAAGTGGAGTGATAAAACGTTAAAACCGAAATTAATTCTTGTATCGGAAAAAAACACCTACCCAATATAATGGGTACAACAATTCGATCAGCGCCGCACACATTTCATTAGATTATGGTGCGACTCGCACCTCACGGATCATACGAGTTCGAACACCCATTCACGTATCATCAGGGTGAGTCAACCGCCATCGAACCGTTCCTGCCTACCTGCGTGCCTCACGCGGCTCATAGTTATCTCAGAGCTTGAACCGAGTGGACGTGCGCTCCTCGAATACGATGGAACTTCCTTTGAGCAGCATTCTCAACGCCTCGTACGATGTGTCCGTGACGAAATCGTTGCGCGTGTTCAGGCGTAAATCGGTGCCGTTAGCTATGTACTGGAAACGGAATGTAGACAAACAAACAAACGGAATGTTGTTTATTTAAGTGTCGAGGAGATGAATAGAATCTTCGTGATAGTTGAGAAGTGGAGTGAAGATCGTTATAAAATACCTGCTAACGTAGGTACAAGAAGAGAGCAGATTAGTGACCCCCCTCATACGCCGTTGTATGTACGTTGTGTATAAATAACGATCGGCCATGCATTGATATACGGCTGATGTGGAAGAATGCTTCTGATAATAACGCTCTTGTTCCTACGCGAAACCGTTTCATCCTCGACAGAATGTTTGAAATCGTCGGATTCCGCAAGCTGAAACCTATATTAGACGCGCGTGTTACGGATATGCTTTATTTTGATACAGTACTTGAATACGCATACACCGCTCTGCTCGATGGGTTTACCGAGTGTAGGGCTGAACAAGGTGAGAATGGTCTAGAGCTGGACGTTTATTTAAAAAGTTTAGACTCTTTGAAATATCATGAACTTTGGTACAAAGCAATTGATCGGTACAGGCTGAGCTCACCTACACGTTCACCCTGAAGAACTATTTCTTTATATAACGAGCAGTTGTCGTAACGACTTAGAAGATTATTTCAATTGCCGCTATGTTGAGTGAAGATGAGTTCACGATTGAAAAGCTCGCGTCGGTAGAAATAAACCCTCGATTGGAAAGGCGTGTTTATAAACTTGTGTTTAATAATGTGGCTAACGATGAACTCTTTGTGCGTGCTTTTGATTGTATTCTAGACGTATTTAAAGATAACTTACCAACCGGTTGTAAAGTGGGAACAAAAATAGTACTGAACGATATGAAGGCCCTTCATATCGAGTACAGGTTTCCCTATACTTTAAGCGGTGAAATATTATTAAACCGCGTATACTGCGTAATGCAGAGCAATAATGATGTAATTGTAGACTCGATTAAGTGCGAGTTTAGTATTTTGAAAAAAAGTGAAATGTATTATTATTTAACATATTGTGTGTGTGTGTGTGTGTGTGTGTTATATATTTCTGCTATATTGATGACTATACGATTTCTTATTTTGCGCGGTAGAAGATAAAGTGTATGTATTTATTTATTTAACAATTGTGTGTGTATATTTCTGCTATAATGGTTATATTATTTTTATGTTGCGCGGTAGAAGATAAAGTGTATGTATTTATTTATTTAGTTGTGTATATATATTTCTGCTATGTTGATGGTTATATTATTTCTTATTTTTTATTTTTGTTTTTGATCATTCCAATGTATAGTTATTTTCTATATATCTCATAATAATTGTGTGTGTGTATATATATATATATTTCTCCTGTACTGTTATATTGACGGATATATTTTTGATTATATGCATATTCCTCGTTATATTTCTTAAACTATTATTATTTTTAATTGATCATTCAAATGTATATTTATTTTCTATATATTTATAATAAACAGAATGATGTAATGTTGTTTTATTTAATTCTTTTGGTTGTAAACAATTATATCAAATGGCTGGTTACGCTTTCTAAACCTACTAGCGGAATTCTAAGCCGACTTTTAAGAATTAATTAAATAAATGGTACAATCTGGCAACTTAATAATGTATACCTGAACAATTAAAATGGTATCTGGCAACTCGCCCTAATAATGTCAGATACCACTTTTATTTTAATTGTTCTACAACTCAACCTGAACAAGCCATTTATGCCTTCTAAGCCAACTGGCTGATTAGGGGTCTATAAGAGGACGGTGGGTCGGGTGAAGTGTTATTATGCACTTGGCTCCTGCCAGGTGAACACCTCTCTTCCTTTCACTCCTTCTCCTGTCTTTCTCTTGGGGGATAACGCCGCCTCCAAGTTTCATGACCCCTTGTTGCACCTGCAGCATCCCCCCATCCCTCTTCGCAACATTGAGTTGTTGCATACCCCCACCCCCCTTTGCAACCCCTACCCCCTTTGCAAGATTTCTCATTATCTCTTGCAACATTCCTGCACTCTACCTTTTGCGGCTATACTACTGAGGCCCCAGGTTCGAATGTTGATATGATCATTTTTGCTTCATATAATATATATATATATGTATACACATATATATATATATATATATATATATATATATAATATACGTGTGTGTGTGTGTGTGTGTGGCACACCCACAAGGGAAATGAAAAGTAATTCCTTGCGAATGTACATATATATATATATATATATATATATATATATATATATATCAAAGCTGGGCACTTGCGGTATTTTTTGCGGTACTGCGGTACTACCGCACTACCAAACCGGTACCGCATAACGCAGTACCGCAAAGGATCGCTGAAAGTACAGCAGTACCGCTACCGCATTCAAATTTCCCGCGGTACTTTCCGCGGTACCGACAAACACGACTTTTCAAAAAATTAACACTTTTTTTGAAGTAAACCTTATTACAGGAGTACAGTAAGACGAATGCTGCGTGTGTTGCATCAGCCTAACTCTAGACACGTTAAGTTTTCGTTCAGAACATGTTACGTTGCCATCCTATCACAACGCCTCAGTGCAGTGCTTGCTTTTGAGGCGGTTGCACGTGTGTTACATTTCTGTGACAAAGATCGATTTTTAGCCATTATGGCAGAAAGTTCAGGTGCGAAATCGCCGATATGCAATTTCTGAAAATATGTGCTATTACTTGTGTTGTTCTTGTGTGCAGTACCGCAGTACCGCAGTACCGCGGAACGCACCAGGGGGACCTGAAAAAGTACCGCAGTACCGCGTAACGCACTGGGCATGCTGAGGTACCGCAGTACCGCGTAACGCACCCCCAAATTTTGGTACCGCGCCCACCACTGATATATATACAGATATATATATATATATATAAATAATTTAGTGATATCAGTGATGGTATATGTGTAGGATTGCCGTCTAATTATGCGAAATAAATGAGCTTTGTGTAAATGTAACTATTGTCTTGAAATTCAGTATTTAGCTTAAGAAATTCTACAGAACCTGCATTTGGAGCGAATAATTTTGTATTTACTAATTACTTAGTGCAGATTGACCGAACATTATATTTAATAAGGTATATTCTATTTATGAGTGACCGCGCATTCAACGAAACAATAAATGAGATTCACTATTGGCACCCGAAGAAAAAGTAAAAATAATTTACGAAAATGGTCCAAAGAAAATTTTAATAAAAAAGTAATTGAAAACGTATCTGTAAATGACGTCAAACTTTTAGCAATTTAAACTTTTGACTAACACATATTGACAAACTTCGGTAAGATTTACCGGAAGGAATTATATAGATTTTTCGCGTATTAGTTAAAAAAAATCAGGAAATGGTATATCGTTTGAAAATGGGTTGTGTCACAAAAAGTACTCATAAATGAGCTGTGACTCTACCGATTACTTCCCACTCAATTTCACTCCCATTCTCACCCTGGGTCCGCAAGTGGGAATGCTCAGAGTGAGAATTCCAAATCTGAGTTTTCTGATTTGTGAAAGGGTAAAAAGAAGCCTGTGACGCAATTGCGTGCCCGAGGGTATTTTTTCTGAAAAATCTATAACTTAATGTGGGAAATCTTAAAGTGAGAATAGATCAGTTTCTTAATTTCCTTCTGTGAGATTTGCATTCGCGGATTTGTTATTCTTGGATGAAGAATGAAATAAGAAGAGACCGACTCCACCACGGAGGACCCAAAGGATGTAATTTAGTCCCGAAAACTGAAATACTAATTTTGTCAGTCTCAAACTGTGAAAATAATGTGAATTCTGGGTTTGTAGAGCTTGTTTCTGAGGTAGTGTTCCCCCCATCGGCCTAGATTTAAGGGATTGTTGTTGATGAATGTAGTGTGTGTGGTCTCTCTAGCTTTACAACAAAGAAACCTAATAGTAGCAGCAACCATTTATCAAAACCTTCCCCCAGCACCTAGAAAGAAGTTTCAAGTGTTTAAATATTGACAAACCAGTAAGCGAAGCCATAAATAAAACAAGAGAACGATACCCAAACTTAACAAGCAAGCACTACCGGAAGGGTAGAGACTCTACCCTTCCGGTAGTGCTTGCTTGTTAAGTTTGGGTATCGTTCTCTTGTTTTATTTATGGCTTCGCTTACTGGTTTGTCAATATTTAAACACTCTTGAAACTTCTTTCTAGGTGCTGGGGGAAGGTTTGATAAATGGTTGCTGCTACTATTAGGTTTCTTTGTTGTAAAGCGAGTGTAATGTTGCATGCGTTTCTACGGCTCGGAAGGCTTCTCCTACGAGTTTATTTGTTCGTGGAATAAAGTTATTTAAATCTTCGTGTTTTTCTTTCTTCCATTTGACTTGGAAGACAGCTTCTAATGTGACTAAAGGTTGGGCGAGTGTTATTTCCTTGTAAAATTCTAATAAGTGTTTTTTAAAATTGTCCAAAGTCGTAGCTTCGCTAATAGATGGGACATGTGTAACTATATCATGGGCGTTCCCCTCTTTAGGGTCAATAAACCTTTTAGCTCTCCTAACTTTTATGTCATCCTCTGTGATGTTTTCGCGCAAGAAATGCTGTTCTAGAGACTCAATCCAAGGTCTTACGCGCGGTTCAACGAAGTTATTGTCTATGGTTCGCTTAAAAATTAGTACGGTATAGGGAAGGTTTACAAGTATACCTAAATTAATGTATGCTGGGGGAGCTGTTTGACTCATGTTGGCTTGTGCTTGATTGATCTCAGTCTACGAGGGAATGATCACTTGAGTGGCTTCCTTAACTAAACTATCTAAGAAATACACAAATAAATGCTCAATAAATTGCCTAATTAGAAATTTTTTTTTAAATAAAATGCAAGCAAATGTAAAATATATATAAAAAATGTAAACAAAAATTCACTCGAATGTACGCGAATGTACGGTAATATTATAAATGACACATTAAATAAAATTATTCTGTGCTAAATGTAATACCGGAAATAAATCGGTTTCAATAAAAAGAAGTGTATCACTGGCGTATGGAGTGTTCACTATGTTTTGTGTTAATTCTGACTTGATACTAATTACACTGGTCAACAAAGATTTTTCATCAGAGTAAAATTTGTGGTGGCTGGATAGCATTTTTCACGCTGATTCCAAAACTGCATTCAGAATGTTTCTAGCACGTATAGTTTTCAAGATGAAGGCATATATATAACTACACAGATTTAACCATTTTAAATAGGCAAAATATTAATATTTCAACATTTGATTGTGTTTATTTTATTGTGTTTTTTTAGTTTATTCATCTTATTTATTTCAATTATCTTAATTATACATCTTATGTATTTCAGGTGTGAGCTTTTACGTCTAGCAGCATTGTGATTCAGGCAACAACGCCGTGCTTTGTGTGTCAAAAGATCAGTCCAGTCCAAGAACTTGTTGTGTCAAGTTGGTGTACATTTTTTTTGAATTTATAGTTTGCTCAGGTCAGTCAACATGCCTCGACAATGTAAGAATGACCCCGACAAGTTCTGTTTCGTATGCGGCCAGTTCACAACTAAAACACAGCAACGAAGTATTACAACCGACATTAAGAAAATATACAAGCTATACTTTGGTTGCCATCTAGGTGACCAAGATAAACCATGGGCGCCACATCAAATCTGTTCTGGCTGTTCAAATGGATTACGTGATTGGCTTAACAAAAAGAAAGCTTCAATGCCATTTGCCATACCCATGATATGGAGGGAGCCGAGAGATCATCATGAAGACTGTTATTTTTGTAGTGTGAACTTAATGGGTTTTCTGCCAAGAACAAACACCAGATTGTATATCCAAACTTGGATTCAGCACGTAGACCAGTAAAACATGATGAAACATTGCCCATTCCAATTCCCCCAAGTGATAGGCTAGATTCTATCATAGATGACATGGAAAGTGATGAAGGTGCAACTGGCGTTTCCGGACCATCTACAGAACCAGAGTACACTTTTGAAGGTAGACATTTAGAGCCTAAAAAGTTAACCCAAGGACAGTTGAATGATCTTGTTAGAGACTTATCGCTGTCTAAAGAGAAATCAGAGCTTCTCGCCTCAAGACTAAAGGAGAACAATTTACTTGAGAACAATGTTCGTATTAGTTACTACCGAAAGCGGAATTTTGAATTAACAGCATTCTTTTCAGTAGACGGTCCTCTCTGTTATTGCCATGACATCAATGGACTATTTACAGCCATATCTCAGACGTATGTGGCATCTGAGTGGCGCCTCTTTATTGATTCGTCGCAGAGAAGCCTGAAAGCAGTTCTTTTGCATAATGGTAATATAATGCCATCCATCCCCATTGCCCATTCCGTCCATCTAAAAGAGACATATGACAATATGGATATACTACTTAAGGCAATCAAATACGACAGTCATCAATGGAATGTTTGTGGAGATCTAAAAGTTATATGAATGCTTATGGGTATGCAGTCAGGATTCACAAAATTTTGTTGTTTCCTTTGCCTGTGGGACAGTCGCGCCACTATAGAACATTACACCAAAAGTGACTGGCCACTTAGGTATACATATGTCCCAGGGATAAGCAATGTCCAGTCTGTCCCTTTAGTGGATCCCCAAAAGATCTATCTGCCACCTCTTCACATTAAACTTGGTTTAATGAAGAATTTTGTTAAAGCAATGGGTAAAGTCAATTCTGAAGGGTTCCAATACCTTTCAAGGAAATTTCCGAAGGTTACTGTAGCAAAATTGAAGGAAGGAATTTTTGTTGGGCCACAAATAAGGGAGGTTTTGAATGACACTGAATTTGAAAAAGTCCTAAGTCCGCTGGAATTGAAGGCTTGGCTGGCGTTCAAATGGATATGTGAAAACTTTCTTGGAAGCAACAAGTCACCTGCGTATAAGGATGGAGTCAAGAACCTCCTTGATGCCTTCAAAGAAATGGAGTGTCGAATGTCGTTAAAAATTCACTTCCTGCATTCCCACTTAGATTTCTTTCCTGAAAACCTTGGTGCAGTGAGTGACGAGCAAGGAGAGCGCTTCCATCAAGATATTCAGATGATGGAGAAGCGCTACCAAGGATATTGGAATGAAAGCATGATGGCGGACCATTGTTGGATGCTGTATCGTGACAATCCAGGCCAAATTTACAAAAGGAAATCACACTCACAGCGCTTTTAATAAAATAATGTATATATTCTTTATTTATAAGTACATTGAATAAGGTATATGATGTATTTGTTGTTTAGCATTCCTAAGTGTGATCTATACATCCATAAATTTTCTTATAGCAATATCAAAAACTTAAAAATATCAAAACCAGTGTATCTATATAACTATACGTGCTAGAAAAACAATAAAACAAGATTCGGAATCAGCGCGAAAGATGCATTAAGAAAAGTGTGATCATGTTTGTGATGAGAAAAAAAAGTTTCATTTTGTTGGCCAGTGTTGTTAACTGTTAATTATGCTGGCTTATGTTTAGCCAGCAAATGTTTAGTAAGTGATTTGAAAAAAGATCTGCACTTAACAAGATTCCTACGGCGAAGTCCCTGAAGACGTGTCTTGCTGGCCACTTGTTCCTGGACGAAGAATATGCGAGAAGAGCTTGGACGTCGAGACACGCCGGCCAACTGATGGACGTGAAGAACTGGAAGTTGTGACACGCCGGTCAACTGATGTATCAACAATTAGTTCAACGTTGGCTCAGGTTCCAGGGTCTAGAAGACTGGAAGAATCCTGGTTGCAGAGGTCGCCAGTTGTTAACCCTCCGTCTATGGCCTTGGTTGGTTTGAGGATGACGGGGGTTCTAGTTAGGTGACAGCAATGGATTTCTCACTCTGGGGTAGCTGGTACCGTGTAGGGAATCGCAGCAGTTTCTTTTATACTACACTCCGATTTCTTCTTGTAGCAGATCGGAGGATTCTGTGAAAACTTACTAAATTATCTGACGCTTCCCCGATTCTTCTTGTAGCGTATCGGAGAAGTTGGATAGGCAAAACTGGTCTCAGACTTAAGACTGACTGATTTCTAACTTTACTGCTTCTTGAAAGAATACTCTTGGAGAATACGGACTCAAGGGTGAAGTAAAAATATCTTTTACTGATTTTTACCGTTTGTAGATATTACAGGTAATGCTTTCAGCCTCTAGGTCAGATTATACAAAACAGAATAAATTTGAAAAGTTAAAGCGTTTATATATGATACTATCCAAGCTAGTGACGTCATTATTATTTTATTTGACTGGTTTTATGATTATGAATAGGCTGAATTAGTGTGCAAAATATCTGAAGATAAATGCAAATTTTTGCTGCAACAGTATATTGACAGATAAGTAAAATATTTGAAGATGAAGGCACATTTCTCTCTTAATTGAACAGCATATTGACAGATCTGATGTTATCATGATTTGCCGAGTTAACTAAAAATGAAATTGAAATATGCATTTTATTATGAATTAAAATTAAACATGCATATGAACCAAAATTAAATGCTTAAATTTCAAAATTAAGTGTTAATTTAGAGTTTCTGCAAGATATGACTTCATCTTTTACAACTAAGGGAAAATGTATAAAAAAAATGAACATTGCAGAATTTAACACGATTACATGATTAAGCTTAATCTAAAAAATGATTAGGTAATTAAAAAAGAAATAATTCATCAATTACTTAGCAAAAATACAATAGAAACAAAATTAAAAATTAATATATTTTCCAAACTCTGCTTGAATATTATGTACAGTAGCATGTCATGCAAGTTTGGACCTTATATGCAGAAATAAATGTTAGAATTATTCATTTTCACATACACACACACACACACACACACACATATATATATATATATATATATGTATATATATATATATATACATATACCTTTGGTAACCTTTGGTTAGCTTCCGCCCGAATTGTTCATTCTGACGAAGGTCAAGCTTTTCAGTCCACTTAGACCTACAGTTCAACGTGGAGTTCGAACCACACCCCACCACCAGCCCAGCGTCTTAATCACTAGGCTACCCAGGGTACCATTTATCTACCAACCAATTTCTTTTTTTATTGTGTGGAAGGATGAACAGCTGGGTTTTGCTGCGTGCCGCCTGCCTTCACAGAGTCTCGATCCCGGGGCCGATGGATTCGTAGTCAGCGAAGCTAACCACTACACCACCGAGGCGCAACTTTTTACCTAGAAGATATATATACAGGGCGTCCCAAACAAATGTATACACACTTTAACAGCTGATAGCTCAATTGATGTTTCTTTCTTTCCAAGTTAAACCCATTCGAATTAATAATGGCAGTCAGACTAAGCTTTGAACAAAGGAAATCATTCTAAAATGCTACTGGAAGTGTGAAAACGCAGTTGAAGTGCAAAGACAGTTTAGGAGGGAGTTTCAAACAGATCCACCAACGCGACTTACCATCACTCGAATTAGAGATAAGTTTGAAGCCGATGGAACTGTTCAGAATGTCCACAAGAAGCGTTCCGGAAGACCACGGACATCGACAAGCCCCACAAAGCAAGAAAGAGTACTGGAAACGTATCACCAAAGTCCAAGAAAAATCTGTGCGGCAAGCGAGTCGTGAGGTAGGAATTTCAGAATCGTCTGTCCAACGCATTTTGAAGCGCTGTCAATGGAAAAGTTACATTCCAAGATAGTCCATGCTATAATGAAGATGATCCGGACCGAAGAGTGGAGATTGCGAGTGGTACTTGGCACGATGTGGATGTGGATTGGACGAAGGGTTTCGTAGAATACCCTCCGCGTTCACCAGACCTCACACCACTAGACTTTTTTTTATGGGGATACTTAAAAGACAAAGTCTACGCTATAAACCTGCAACAGTCGCTGAATTGAGAGCAGCCCATTGAACGAGAATGCACACAAAACCAAACGAAATGTTTCGTGATGTTTGCGATTCCATTGCTTCGCGTTATCAGCGTGCCTGGACCAGAACGGACGTCAGTTTGAAAACAGGCGTTGACAAAACAATTAAATAATGTCTGTAGATTCTATTACATTTTAAATGAAATGTATTTTAATAAACACTGCCTTTATAATTATTTAAAGTGTGTATACATTTTTTTGGGACGCCCTGTATATAAGCGATAGTTTTCTTTCAAGAATTGTTTTGAAGGAATTTTTCAATGTGCAAAACATTCTTGTATGAGTTTGAAGATTTCTCAAAAATACATTAATTAGAAGCTGACCTTAAGTTTCTTAATAATAATAATAATAATAATAATAAATTCATTATATTT
>JAJOZX010016903.1:0-2500 GCA_023014485.1 Bathynomus jamesi
TTTTTTTTTTTTTTTTGCGTGGCGTGCGTGCGTACGTGCATGTGACTCGTGTGTGTGTGTGTATATATATATATATATTCCGTATGCATGTTAAAAAGAATACACGATAAATAAAATGAAAATTATAATGACCTGCTTTGTTATATGCATGCAGTATGTGGGTTTTAGGGATGGATAATGAGAGTTGGAAACATTTCTCTCCGACATCATCATATCGTAGAAATAAATGAAATTTGTGAAGTATACAAGAAAATGGTTTCAATTTTTCTTTGGAGTGCCTCCCTAAAACACTATATAAAAATAGAATCTGATCATGAATTTCCATCATATTTTTTTATTATCATCATAATAGGAATAAATAATGCTTGAATAATGCGTGCTTGCGTGTGTGACTCGTATATATATATATATATATATATATATATTCAGTATGCACTTTAAAAAGAAAACATGATAAATGAATGAAAACTATAATGAGCTGCAGTATGTAGGTTTTAGGGATGGATAATGAAAGTTGGAAACATTCTCTCCATCATCATATCGTAGAAATAAATGAAATTTGTGAAGTATACACTATATAAAATTAGAATCTGATCATGAATTTCCTTCGTATTATTATTATTATTATCATAATAGGTATAAATAATGCTTGAAATTAAAATATTTGTATTATCTCTTTCTTCAAAAGAAATGTGGCCCCAAATGGAGCCGAGTTTGTTTGTGCAAGTGTGATATATATATATATATATATATATATATATATATATATACATATTTTTTCGCTGTTCTTCTCACATTTGCTTCACAGGAGGAATAACGCATGGCGCTTATTTAGACGATGTATACTTAGTAACCGCTTTGGTTCCTTCAGATACAGCGTGCTTAGCAAGCTCTCCAGGAAGCAGGAGCCTGACGGCAGTTTGGATCTCTCGGGAAGTTATAGTAGACCTCTTGTTGTAGTGAGCCAGACGAGAAGCTTCGGCAGCGATTCTTTCGAAAATGTCATTCACGAAAGAATTCATGATCGACATAGCCTTCGAAGAAATGCCAGTGTCTGGATGCACTTGTTTCAAAACTTTGTAGATGTAGATACTGTAACTCTCCTTCCTCCTCTTTCTCTTCTTCTTCTTATCTCCTTTAGAAATAGACTTCTGCGCTTTGCCATCCTTCTTAGCCGCCTTTGCGGACGTCTTCGGAGCCATGATACAAAGACTGATGCAACGTTTAAACAAATTAAAAAAAACAAAAACTCGATCTCTGAAAAATTTCCTTTTCAAATGCAAATCGTTTCTTTCTGCGACAATTTTCGCCGCCTTATATAACTATTGGTGTATTACGTTCGAACTCCGTACAATTGTTGAATATGTAAGAAAAATTTTCCAAAAAGTGGAAGAGCCTTCTCGGTAATTATTTCTCTTTTTAACTGCAACGCTTTCATCGTCAATATGTCTGGTCGTGGCAAGGGTGGCAAAGTTAAGGGAAAATCGAAAACACGCTCGAGTAGAGCCGGTCTTCAGTTCCCCGTCGGTAGAATTCATCGTCTTCTAAGAAAAGGAAACTATGCTGAGCGTGTGGGTGCTGGAGCTCCGGTTTACCTCGCTGCAGTTATGGAATATTTAGCTGCTGAAGTTCTCGAATTGGCTGGAAACGCCGCTCGGGATAACAAGAAGTCTCGTATTATTCCACGTCATCTACAGCTCGCAATCCGCAACGATGAAGAGTTAAACAAACTCCTTTCAGGGGTCACCATCGCTCAGGGAGGTGTGCTCCCCAACATTCAAGCCGTTCTTCTACCAAAGAAAACTGAAAAGAAGTAAACGTGTATCATCATCATTATAATAAGGCTCCTACTGGAGCCACATTTTCTTTAAAAAAGGATAATAATTATTATTATTAAATTCGTTTCTTCAAGTGATTTTCATGTGTGTGTATATATATATATATATATATATATAGTTACGATAGAAGTGTTCTTCGGGAACCTTGTCCTCAATATGAATATGAAAACAAGAGATACGACTCTCAACATTTATTGGCCAAACGTTTCGGTCCACTCAGGGGCCATCTTCAGTGACTAAATAGAAGCATCTAAAAGAATAATCATAAAACTAAAGTAAATACAAATGTCAAACTGTACAATAATAAAATCTAATAGAAAAAAAAGTTAAAAAGCTGTTAAAAAAAAAAAAACTATCTAGATTATAAAACAAAAATGTAAAAATAAAACTAACTAAAATTTCAAAAATTAAAAGTTTAAAAATGTTAAGTTTAAAATTTTAAAAAATTTAATTTTTTTTTTAAAAACGACTGACCTGGATGGTAATAGTTACAAATGACAAGTGGAGAGAAAGGAAAAAACAACTTAAGTTAGTGCCGTAGTTGCGTTAAAAAGGTGTTGGTTGGTTAGGAAGTATGTAATTTTATCGAGGAAAGGCTATCGTTTAATTCTGGATTTAATTTCTTGATAAAAAGGGATTCTAAAATTTTTAAATCAAGTGAA
>JAJOZX010016903.1:7500-60978 GCA_023014485.1 Bathynomus jamesi
ATTATTATTAAATTCGTTTCTTCAAGTGATTTTCATGTGTGTGTGTATATATATATATATATATAGTTACGATAGAAGTGTTCTTCGGGAACCTTGTCCTCAATATGAATATGAAAACAAGAGATACGACTCTCAACATTTATTGGCCAAACGTTTCGGTCCACTCAGGGGCCATCTTCAGTGACTAAATAGAAGCATCTAAAAGAATAATCATAAAACTAAAGTAAATACAAATGTCAAACTGTACAATAATAAAATCTAATAGAAAAAAAAGTTAAAAAGCTGTTAAAAAAAAAAAAACTATCTAGATTATAAAACAAAAATGTAAAAATAAAACTAACTAAAATTTCAAAAATTAAAAGTTTAAAAATGTTAAGTTTAAAATTTTAAAAAATTTAATTTTTTTTTAAAAACGACTGACCTGGATGGTAATAGTTACAAATGACAAGTGGAGAGAAAGGAAAAAACAACTTAAGTTAGTGCCGTAGTTGCGTTAAAAAGGTGTTGGTTGGTTAGGAAGTATGTAATTTTATCGAGGAAAGGCTATCGTTTAATTCTGGATTTAATTTCTTGATAAAAAGGGATTCTAAAATTTTTAAATCAAGTGAATTAGAAGCAGACGACAAAATAGCAAAGGAGTCCTGGTGGCACGGGTGGTCATGGATCTCTGAATGATGCCGAATAGCAGACGATTCAGGAGTGGAAAGAGGGCGAGAAGTTCGACAAGAAAAACCCAAATGCTTCGAAATCCTAAGTTTTAAATGTAGGGCAGTCTGCCCCACATAACGACTTTGACAGGTCGCACATGTATATAAATAAATAACAAAGGATCTCAAAAGCACGGGGAGGTGATCTTTATGGCGAAAAAAGGATTGCAGACAATTAGAATTAGAATTAATGATTATAAAGTCGCGTTGAGGGAAATGTCTGTCCAAAATAAAGTGGACATCTTTTTTAAGTTGAAAAGTTAGTGGGTCTAAAAATGGAAGCTTAAGATAAACCTTCTGTTTCGGAACCGTGGACTGAATTATTTTAGGTGAATATAGGTTATTTAAAAAATTAGAAATTAAAGTCTCAAAAGTCAAAGTACAATAAAAATTATAGTTGAAAAATCTCTTAAGATACTGAATTTCTAAGTCAAATAAAGACCAACTTGAACAAAGGTGATAGGCTCTAAAAATACGACTTTTAAAAATAGCCACCTTAAAACTAAGTGGAATATTGCTGAAAAAATGAGTACCGAGTTGGGTAGTAGTTTGGTTTCTGTATACTTGTGTTGAGAAGCCTGTACTATGTTTATTTATGTTAACATCAAGAAACGAAATTTTATTGTATTGTTCTACTTCCATAGAGAATTTAATATTAGGATGCTTAGTATTAATGTAATTTAAAAATAAAGGGGCATGATCTTTATGCTTAAAAATGACAAAACAATCATCTGCATAACGTTTAAATAAAATAGGTTTAAAATCAAGCGGGCAATCCCTTTTCCTCGTGAAAACATAGAAAACTGAGCAAAGGAAGACGGAGGGGCGAACCCATTGCCATTCCCTTAAATATTGAGAGTCGTATCTCTTGTTTTCATATTCATATTGAGTATATATATATATATGAAAATTATTTCACGAAGGTAACACGTGAAAAATATTTATGATGAATAAAACCACGAAGGAAAGGAAACACAAAATGGTGCTCAAGCGCTTTCGTCTAATGACATCCTCAGGAACACTGAAGTACATAAAAAGGTTAAGCCTATATATAGGTTACAGAAAGAAAAAAAAGAAAAAAGAAAAAATAAATAACATACATACACACACACACACATATATATATATATATATATATACATACATATCTATATATACAATACATACATACATACATACATACATATATATACAATAAACAGAGAAGTAAAAATAATAAAAAATTAAAAATTAAAACCTTAAAGGATTACCAGTGAGGTTACTATTTGATGTTACTATTTGTACGACTGTAATTGTGAATTTATTCTTGACAGTCTTTTTTGTTTCTCATTTATGTTGAAATTCATCTATATGATAGCACTAATCACAAATGAAGTTCCTTATATTAAATAATTTAAATAATTTCAAGACACACACACACACAATAACATACACACACACACATATATATATATATATATATATATATATATATAATGATACTTAAGAACATTCAGAAACAAATCGTTTTCGTATATAATTAATTGAAACGGTTTTTTTAGTTCATTTTATATATATATATATATATATATATATATTTATATATGGAAATGAACTCAGAATGGTTCCCTGAGATTTTTTTATAATACACACAGACCGTGCATGGAACAAGTAACTTTTCTATGAAGATTAAATCCACTATAGTCCGAATAAATAATGGTAAATGACAAATACTGTAGTTTTTTTCTTTTTCATGATGCTAGACAACGTCGGGCTAGCATCATGAAAAAGAAAAAACTATAGTATTTGTCATTTACCATTACTTATTCGGACTATTGTGGATTTAATCTTCCTAGAAGATATATATATATATATATATATATATATATATATATATATATATATATATATATATTCGTACGGTACACTTTAATTAGTACTTTGAACCGAAATTACTATAATTGTTTGGGACTAGTATGTTCCATGGACTGCTCTCGATTTTCCTACGAAATTGCAAACAAGGGCAGTCGATGACCCTGATTTTGTTTCTGCAATCGGTTTTCTTGAGAAATGATAAAGAAAAATGTTATTGGATATTGAATAAATTTATTTACTGAAACAACGTAATACACTCCAACATCTTTTTGAATAAGTCTGAGCTGGTGTGGCGCTTACACTATACCATACAAATTCACAAAAAATGACAAGAATTAGTGCGATATATATCTTGCAAAAAACAATAGTATAATAAACTCGATTAAGTCGGGTTAGGTTAGGTTAGGTTAGGTGAGGCCAGGTTAGGTTAGGTAGGGTTAGGTCAGTTTAGGTTAGGTTAGGTTAGGTTAGGTTTCTGAAGGAAACCCTTGTTTGCAATTTCGTAGGAAAATCGAGAGCAGGCCATGAAACATAATAGGTCCAATTGTTTTTTGTTTATCCCAAAAAGAATGTTATTTTTTTTAAATTAGTGTATAAAAATGCACTAGAAAAATGTATTTTTAATTAAAGTTTTTACAGTTCCTAAAACTGAAAATATCATGTAAAACTTAGTGAGATTCCTGATTGAAACAGTAATTAGCCAAAATTAGTGAAAATTTCAGGGATTTCAAGATATTACTAATTTTACAATATATATATATATATATATATATATATATATATATATATATATATATAATATACTGTTACTGTAAACGAATATGATGTAGTATAAAAAGTCCTGAGTATTACGGTATTGTACATTATTATTAATTATTATTATTATTTATGGACAATATAATTATATATGTGGTAACTTTGTAATTTTGTGGCCGGCCCCACCTATTTTTTTAACAACAACGCCCCGTCCCCCTCGACCTGACCCTTGATTGGCCGGTTGACCCAAGTTGATGACTGACGTAGGAATCTGGTAACTGCTTTTGTTGCATGATGCTCTTGATTGGTTTAGGAATAAAAGGAGGCTGGATTCAACTCTTTTTTTTTTTTTTTTTTTTTTTTTTTTTTGCGTGGCGTGCGTGCGTGTACGTGCATGTGACTCGTGTGTGTGTGTGTATATATATATATATTCCGTATGCATGTTAAAAAGAATACACGATAAATAAAATGAAAATTATAATGACCTGCTTTGTTATATGCATGCAGTATGTGGGTTTTAGGGATGGATAATGAGAGTTGGAAACATTTCTCTCCGACATCATCATATCGTAGAAATAAATGAAATTTGTGAAGTATACAAGAAAATGGTTTCAATTTTTCTTTGGAGTGCCTCCCTAAAACACTATATAAAAATAGAATCTGATCATGAATTTCCATCATATTTTTTTATTATCATCATAATAGGAATAAATAATGCTTGAATAATGCGTGCTTGCGTGTGTGACTCGTATATATATATATATATATATATATATTCAGTATGCACTTTAAAAAGAAAACATGATAAATGAATGAAAACTATAATGAGCTGCAGTATGTAGGTTTTAGGGATGGATAATGAAAGTTGGAAACATTCTCTCCATCATCATATCGTAGAAATAAATGAAATTTGTGAAGTATACACTATATAAAATTAGAATCTGATCATGAATTTCCTTCGTATTATTATTATTATTATCATAATAGGTATAAATAATGCTTGAAATTAAAATATTTGTATTATCTCTTTCTTCAAAAGAAATGTGGCCCCAAATGGAGCCGAGTTTGTTTGTGCAAGTGTGATATATATATATAATATATATATATATATATATATATACATATTTTTTCGCTGTTCTTCTCACATTTGCTTCACAGGAGGAATAACGCATGGCGCTTATTTAGACGATGTATACTTAGTAACCGCTTTGGTTCCTTCAGATACAGCGTGCTTAGCAAGCTCTCCAGGAAGCAGGAGCCTGACGGCAGTTTGGATCTCTCGGGAAGTTATAGTAGACCTCTTGTTGTAGTGAGCCAGACGAGAAGCTTCGGCAGCGATTCTTTCGAAAATGTCATTCACGAAAGAATTCATGATCGACATAGCCTTCGAAGAAATGCCAGTGTCTGGATGCACTTGTTTCAAAACTTTGTAGATGTAGATACTGTAACTCTCCTTCCTCCTCTTTCTCTTCTTCTTCTTATCTCCTTTAGAAATAGACTTCTGCGCTTTGCCATCCTTCTTAGCCGCCTTTGCGGACGTCTTCGGAGCCATGATACAAAGACTGATGCAACGTTTAAACAAATTAAAAAAAACAAAAACTCGATCTCTGAAAAATTTCCTTTTCAAATGCAAATCGTTTCTTTCTGCGACAATTTTCGCCGCCTTATATAACTATTGGTGTATTACGTTCGAACTCCGTACAATTGTTGAATATGTAAGAAAAATTTTCCAAAAAGTGGAAGAGCCTTCTCGGTAATTATTTCTCTTTTTAACTGCAACGCTTTCATCGTCAATATGTCTGGTCGTGGCAAGGGTGGCAAAGTTAAGGGAAAATCGAAAACACGCTCGAGTAGAGCCGGTCTTCAGTTCCCCGTCGGTAGAATTCATCGTCTTCTAAGAAAAGGAAACTATGCTGAGCGTGTGGGTGCTGGAGCTCCGGTTTACCTCGCTGCAGTTATGGAATATTTAGCTGCTGAAGTTCTCGAATTGGCTGGAAACGCCGCTCGGGATAACAAGAAGTCTCGTATTATTCCACGTCATCTACAGCTCGCAATCCGCAACGATGAAGAGTTAAACAAACTCCTTTCAGGGGTCACCATCGCTCAGGGAGGTGTGCTCCCCAACATTCAAGCCGTTCTTCTACCAAAGAAAACTGAAAAGAAGTAAACGTGTATCATCATCATTATAATAAGGCTCCTACTGGAGCCACATTTTCTTTAAAAAAGGATAATAATTATTATTATTAAATTCGTTTCTTCAAGTGATTTTCATGTGTGTGTGTATATATATATATATATATATAGTTACGATAGAAGTGTTCTTCGGGAACCTTGTCCTCAATATGAATATGAAAACAAGAGATACGACTCTCAACATTTATTGGCCAAACGTTTCGGTCCACTCAGGGGCCATCTTCAGTGACTAAATAGAAGCATCTAAAAGAATAATCATAAAACTAAAGTAAATACAAATGTCAAACTGTACAATAATAAAATCTAATAGAAAAAAAAGTTAAAAAGCTGTTAAAAAAAAAAAAACTATCTAGATTATAAAACAAAAATGTAAAAATAAAACTAACTAAAATTTCAAAAATTAAAAGTTTAAAAATGTTAAGTTTAAAATTTTAAAAAATTTAATTTTTTTTTTAAAAACGACTGACCTGGATGGTAATAGTTACAAATGACAAGTGGAGAGAAAGGAAAAAACAACTTAAGTTAGTGCCGTAGTTGCGTTAAAAAGGTGTTGGTTGGTTAGGAAGTATGTAATTTTATCGAGGAAAGGCTATCGTTTAATTCTGGATTTAATTTCTTGATAAAAAGGGATTCTAAAATTTTTAAATCAAGTGAATTAGAAGCAGACGACAAAATAGCAAAGGAGTCCTGGTGGCACGGGTGGTCATGGATCTCTGAATGATGCCGAATAGCAGACGATTCAGGAGTGGAAAGAGGGCGAGAAGTTCGACAAGAAAAACCCAAATGCTTCGAAATCCTAAGTTTTAAATGTAGGGCAGTCTGCCCCACATAACGACTTTGACAGGTCGCACATGTATATAAATAAATAACAAAGGATCTCAAAAGCACGGGGAGGTGATCTTTATGGCGAAAAAAGGATTGCAGACAATTAGAATTAGAATTAATGATTATAAAGTCGCGTTGAGGGAAATGTCTGTCCAAAATAAAGTGGACATCTTTTTTAAGTTGAAAAGTTAGTGGGTCTAAAAATGGAAGCTTAAGATAAACCTTCTGTTTCGGAACCGTGGACTGAATTATTTTAGGTGAATATAGGTTATTTAAAAAATTAGAAATTAAAGTCTCAAAAGTCAAAGTACAATAAAAATTATAGTTGAAAAATCTCTTAAGATACTGAATTTCTAAGTCAAATAAAGACCAACTTGAACAAAGGTGATAGGCTCTAAAAATACGACTTTTAAAAATAGCCACCTTAAAACTAAGTGGAATATTGCTGAAAAAATGAGTACCGAGTTGGGTAGTAGTTTGGTTTCTGTATACTTGTGTTGAGAAGCCTGTACTATGTTTATTTATGTTAACATCAAGAAACGAAATTTTATTGTATTGTTCTACTTCCATAGAGAATTTAATATTAGGATGCTTAGTATTAATGTAATTTAAAAATAAAGGGGCATGATCTTTATGCTTAAAAATGACAAAACAATCATCTGCATAACGTTTAAATAAAATAGGTTTAAAATCAAGCGGGCAATCCCTCAGCCACTTTTCCTCGTGAAAACATAGAAAACTGTAAGCAAAGGACGGACTAAGGGGCGAACCCATTGCCATTCCCTTAAATATTGAGAGTCGTATCTCTTGTTTTCATATTCATATTGAGTATATATATATATATGAAAATTATTTCACGAAGGTAACACGTGAAAAATATTTATGATGAATAAAACCACGAAGGAAAGGAAACACAAAATGGTGCTCAAGCGCTTTCGTCTAATGACATCCTCAGGAACACTGAAGTACATAAAAAGGTTAAGCCTATATATAGGTTACAGAAAGAAAAAAAAAGAAAAAAAAAAAAAATAACATACATACACACACACACACATATATATATATATATATATACATACATATCTATAATACAAATACATACATACATACATACATACATACATATATACAATAAACAGAGAAGTAAAAATAATAAAAAATTAAAAATTAAAACCTTAAAGGATTACCAGTGAGGTTACTATTTGATGTTACTATTTGTACGACTGTAATTGTGAATTTATTCTTGACAGTCTTTTTTGTTTCTCATTTATGTTGAAATTCATCTATATGATAGCACTAATCACAAATGAAGTTCCTTATATTAAATAATTTAAATAATTTCAAGACACACACACACACAATAACATACACACACACACACTTATATATATATATATATATATATTATATATATATATATATATATATATATATATATATATATATATAATGATACTTAAGAACATTCAGAAACAAATCGTTTTCGTATATAATTAATTGAAACGGTTTTTTTAGTTCATTTTATATATATATATATATATATATATATTTATATATGGAAATGAACTCAGAATGGTTCCCTGAGATTTTTTTATAATACACACAGACCGTGCATGGAACAAGTAACTTTTCTATGAAGATTAAATCCACTATAGTCCGAATAAATAATGGTAAATGACAAATACTGTAGTTTTTTTCTTTTTCATGATGCTAGACAACGTCGGGCTAGCATCATGAAAAAGAAAAAACTATAGTATTTGTCATTTACCATTACTTATTCGGACTATTGTGGATTTAATCTTCCTAGAAGATATATATATATATATATATATATATATATATATATATATATATATATATATATATTCGTACGGTACACTTTAATTAGTACTTTGAACCGAAATTACTATAATTGTTTGGGACTAGTATGTTCCATGGACTGCTCTCGATTTTCCTACGAAATTGCAAACAAGGGCAGTCGATGACCCTGATTTTGTTTCTGCAATCGGTTTTCTTGAGAAATGATAAAGAAAAATGTTATTGGATATTGAATAAATTTATTTACTGAAACAACGTAATACACTCCAACATCTTTTTGAATAAGTCTGAGCTGGTGTGGCGCTTACACTATACCATACAAATTCACAAAAAATGACAAGAATTAGTGCGATATATATCTTGCAAAAAACAATAGTATAATAAACTCGATTAAGTCGGGTTAGGTTAGGTTAGGTTAGGTGAGGCCAGGTTAGGTTAGGTAGGGTTAGGTCAGTTTAGGTTAGGTTAGGTTAGGTTAGGTTTCTGAAGGAAACCCTTGTTTGCAATTTCGTAGGAAAATCGAGAGCAGGCCATGAAACATAATAGGTCCAATTGTTTTTTGTTTATCCCAAAAAGAATGTTATTTTTTTTAAATTAGTGTATAAAAATGCACTAGAAAAATGTATTTTTAATTAAAGTTTTTACAGTTCCTAAAACTGAAAATATCATGTAAAACTTAGTGAGATTCCTGATTGAAACAGTAATTAGCCAAAATTAGTGAAAATTTCAGGGATTTCAAGATATTACTAATTTTACAATATATATATATATATATATATATATATATATATATATATATATATATATATATATATATATATATTACTGTTACTGTAAACGAATATGATGTAGTATAAAAAGTCCTGAGTATTACGGTATTGTACATTATTATTATTATTATTATTATTATTTATGGACAATATAATTATATATGTGGTAACTTTGTAATTTTGTGGCCGGCCCCACCTATTTTTTTAACAACAACGCCCCGTCCCCCTCGACCTGACCCTTGATTGGCCGGTTGACCCAAGTTGATGACTGACGTAGGAATCTGGTAACTGCTTTTGTTGCATGATGCTCTTGATTGGTTTAGGAATAAAAGGAGGCTGGATTCAACTCTTTTTTTTTTTTTTTTTTTTTTTTTTTTTTGCGTGGCGTGCGTGCGTACGTGCATGTGACTCGTGTGTGTGTGTGTATATATATATATATATTCCGTATGCATGTTAAAAAGAATACACGATAAATAAAATGAAAATTATAATGACCTGCTTTGTTATATGCATGCAGTATGTGGGTTTTAGGGATGGATAATGAGAGTTGGAAACATTTCTCTCCGACATCATCATATCGTAGAAATAAATGAAATTTGTGAAGTATACAAGAAAATGGTTTCAATTTTTCTTTGGAGTGCCTCCCTAAAACACTATATAAAAATAGAATCTGATCATGAATTTCCATCATATTTTTTTATTATCATCATAATAGGAATAAATAATGCTTGAATAATGCGTGCTTGCGTGTGTGACTCGTATATATATATATATATATATATATATTCAGTATGCACTTTAAAAAGAAAACATGATAAATGAATGAAAACTATAATGAGCTGCAGTATGTAGGTTTTAGGGATGGATAATGAAAGTTGGAAACATTCTCTCCATCATCATATCGTAGAAATAAATGAAATTTGTGAAGTATACACTATATAAAATTAGAATCTGATCATGAATTTCCTTCGTATTATTATTATTATTATCATAATAGGTATAAATAATGCTTGAAATTAAAATATTTGTATTATCTCTTTCTTCAAAAGAAATGTGGCCCCAAATGGAGCCGAGTTTGTTTGTGCAAGTGTGATATATATATATATATATATATATATATATATATATACATATTTTTTCGCTGTTCTTCTCACATTTGCTTCACAGGAGGAATAACGCATGGCGCTTATTTAGACGATGTATACTTAGTAACCGCTTTGGTTCCTTCAGATACAGCGTGCTTAGCAAGCTCTCCAGGAAGCAGGAGCCTGACGGCAGTTTGGATCTCTCGGGAAGTTATAGTAGACCTCTTGTTGTAGTGAGCCAGACGAGAAGCTTCGGCAGCGATTCTTTCGAAAATGTCATTCACGAAAGAATTCATGATCGACATAGCCTTCGAAGAAATGCCAGTGTCTGGATGCACTTGTTTCAAAACTTTGTAGATGTAGATACTGTAACTCTCCTTCCTCCTCTTTCTCTTCTTCTTCTTATCTCCTTTAGAAATAGACTTCTGCGCTTTGCCATCCTTCTTAGCCGCCTTTGCGGACGTCTTCGGAGCCATGATACAAAGATGATGCAACGTTTAAACAAATTAAAAAAAACAAAAACTCGATCTCTGAAAAATTTCCTTTTCAAATGCAAATCGTTTCTTTCTGCGACAATTTTCGCCGCCTTATATAACTATTGGTGTATTACGTTCGAACTCCGTACAATTGTTGAATATGTAAGAAAAATTTTCCAAAAAGTGGAAGAGCCTTCTCGGTAATTATTTCTCTTTTTAACTGCAACGCTTTCATCGTCAATATGTCTGGTCGTGGCAAGGGTGGCAAAGTTAAGGGAAAATCGAAAACACGCTCGAGTAGAGCCGGTCTTCAGTTCCCCGTCGGTAGAATTCATCGTCTTCTAAGAAAAGGAAACTATGCTGAGCGTGTGGGTGCTGGAGCTCCGGTTTACCTCGCTGCAGTTATGGAATATTTAGCTGCTGAAGTTCTCGAATTGGCTGGAAACGCCGCTCGGGATAACAAGAAGTCTCGTATTATTCCACGTCATCTACAGCTCGCAATCCGCAACGATGAAGAGTTAAACAAACTCCTTTCAGGGGTCACCATCGCTCAGGGAGGTGTGCTCCCCAACATTCAAGCCGTTCTTCTACCAAAGAAAACTGAAAAGAAGTAAACGTGTATCATCATCATTATAATAAGGCTCCTACTGGAGCCACATTTTCTTTAAAAAAGGATAATAATTATTATTATTAAATTCGTTTCTTCAAGTGATTTTCATGTGTGTGTATATATATATATATATATATATAGTTACGATAGAAGTGTTCTTCGGGAACCTTGTCCTCAATATGAATATGAAAACAAGAGATACGACTCTCAACATTTATTGGCCAAACGTTTCGGTCCACTCAGGGGCCATCTTCAGTGACTAAATAGAAGCATCTAAAAGAATAATCATAAAACTAAAGTAAATACAAATGTCAAACTGTACAATAATAAAATCTAATAGAAAAAAAAGTTAAAAAGCTGTTAAAAAAAAAAAACTATCTAGATTATAAAACAAAAATGTAAAAATAAAACTAACTAAAATTTCAAAAATTAAAAGTTTAAAAATGTTAAGTTTAAAATTTTAAAAAATTTAATTTTTTTTTTAAAAACGACTGACCTGGATGGTAATAGTTACAAATGACAAGTGGAGAGAAAGGAAAAAACAACTTAAGTTAGTGCCGTAGTTGCGTTAAAAAGGTGTTGGTTGGTTAGGAAGTATGTAATTTTATCGAGGAAAGGCTATCGTTTAATTCTGGATTTAATTTCTTGATAAAAAGGGATTCTAAAATTTTTAAATCAAGTGAATTAGAAGCAGACGACAAAATAGCAAAGGAGTCCTGGTGGCACGGGTGGTCATGGATCTCTGAATGATGCCGAATAGCAGACGATTCAGGAGTGGAAAGAGGGCGAGAAGTTCGACAAGAAAAACCCAAATGCTTCGAAATCCTAAGTTTTAAATGTAGGGCAGTCTGCCCCACATAACGACTTTGACAGGTCGCACATGTATATAAATAAATAACAAAGGATCTCAAAAGCACGGGGAGGTGATCTTTATGGCGAAAAAAGGATTGCAGACAATTAGAATTAGAATTAATGATTATAAAGTCGCGTTGAGGGAAATGTCTGTCCAAAATAAAGTGGACATCTTTTTTAAGTTGAAAAGTTAGTGGGTCTAAAAATGGAAGCTTAAGATAAACCTTCTGTTTCGGAACCGTGGACTGAATTATTTTAGGTGAATATAGGTTATTTAAAAAATTAGAAATTAAAGTCTCAAAAGTCAAAGTACAATAAAAATTATAGTTGAAAAATCTCTTAAGATACTGAATTTCTAAGTCAAATAAAGACCAACTTGAACAAAGGTGATAGGCTCTAAAAATACGACTTTTAAAAATAGCCACCTTAAAACTAAGTGGAATATTGCTGAAAAAATGAGTACCGAGTTGGGTAGTAGTTTGGTTTCTGTATACTTGTGTTGAGAAGCCTGTACTATGTTTATTTATGTTAACATCAAGAAACGAAATTTTATTGTATTGTTCTACTTCCATAGAGAATTTAATATTAGGATGCTTAGTATTAATGTAATTTAAAAATAAAGGGGCATGATCTTTATGCTTAAAAATGACAAAACAATCATCTGCATAACGTTTAAATAAAATAGGTTTAAAATCAAGCGGGCAATCCCTCAGCCACTTTTCCTCGTGAAAACATAGAAAACTGTAAGCAAAGGACGGACTAAGGGCGAACCCATTGCCATTCCCTTAAATATTGAGAGTCGTATCTCTTGTTTTCATATTCATATTGAGTATATATATATATATGAAAATTATTTCACGAAGGTAACACGTGAAAAATATTTATGATGAATAAAACCACGAAGGAAAGGAAACACAAAATGGTGCTCAAGCGCTTTCGTCTAATGACATCCTCAGGAACACTGAAGTACATAAAAAGGTTAAGCCTATATATAGGTTACAGAAAGAAAAAAAAAGAAAAAGAAAAAATAAATAACATACATACACAACACACACATATATATATATATATATATATACATACATATCTATATACAAATACATACATACATACATACATACATACATATATATACAATAAACAGAGAAGTAAAAATAATAAAAAATTAAAAATTAAAACCTTAAAGGATTACCAGTGAGGTTACTATTTGATGTTACTATTTGTACGACTGTAATTGTGAATTTATTCTTGACAGTCTTTTTTTTTCTCATTTATGTTGAAATTCATCTATATGATAGCACTAATCACAAATGAAGTTCCTTATATTAAATAATTTAAATAATTTCAAGACACACACACACAATAACATACACACACACACACTATATATATATATATATATATATATATATATATATATATATATATATATATATAATGATACTTAAGAACATTCAGAAACAAATCGTTTTCGTATATAATTAATTGAAACGGTTTTTTTAGTTCATTTTTATATATATAATTATATATATATATTTATATATGGAAATGAACTCAGAATGGTTCCCTGAGATTTTTTTATAATACACACAGACCGTGCATGGAACAAGTAACTTTTCTATGAAGATTAAATCCACTATAGTCCGAAAAATAATGGTAAATGACAAATACTGTAGTTTTTTCTTTTTCATGATGCTAGACAACGTCGGGCTAGCATCATGAAAAGAAAAAACTATAGTATTTGTCATTTACCATTACTTATTCGGACTATTGTGGATTTAATCTTCCTAGAAGTATATATATATATATATATATATATATATATATATATATATATATATATATATATATATATATATTCGTACGGTACACTTTAATTAGTACTTTGAACCGAAATTACTATAATTGTTTGGGCTAGTATGTTCCATGGACTGCTCTCGATTTTCCTACGAAATTGCAAACAAGGGCAGTCGATGACCCTGATTTTGTTTCTGCAATCGGTTTTTGAGAAATGATAAAGAAAAATGTTATTGGATATTGAATAAATTTATTTACTGAAACAACGTAATACACTCCAACATCTTTTTGAATAAGTCTGAGCTGGTGTGGCGCTTACACTATACCATACAAATTCACAAAAAATGACAAGAATTAGTGCGATATATATCTTGCAAAAAACAATAGTAATAAAACTCGATTAAGTCGGGTTAGGTTAGGTTAGGTTAGGTGAGGCCAGGTTAGGTTAGGTAGGGTTAGGTCAGTTTAGGTTAGGTTAGGTTAGGTTAGGTTTCTGAAGGAAACCCTTGTTTGCAATTTCGTAGGAAAATCGAGAGCAGGCCATGAAACATAATAGGTCCAATTGTTTTTTGTTTATCCCAAAAAGAATGTTATTTTTTTAAATTAGTGTATAAAAATGCACTAGAAAAATGTATTTTTAATTAAAGTTTTTACAGTTCCTAAAACTGAAAATATCATGTAAAACTTAGTGAGATTCCTGATTGAAACAGTAATTAGCCAAAATTAGTGAAAATTTCAGGGATTTCAAGATATTACTAATTTACATATATATATATATATATATATATATATATATATTACTGTTACTGTAAACGAATATGATGTAGTATAAAAAGTCCTGAGTATTACGGTATTGTACATTATTATTATTATTATTATTATTTATGGACAATATAATATATGTGGTAACTTTGTAATTTTGTGGCCGGCCCCACCTATTTTTTTAACAACAACGCCCCGTCCCCCTCGACCTGACCCTTGATTGGCCGGTTGACCCAAGTTGATGACTGACGTAGGAATCTGGTAACTGCTTTGTTGCATGATGCTCTTGATTGGTTTAGGAATAAAAGGAGGCTGGATTCAACTCTTTTTTTTTTTTTTTTTTTTTTTTTTTTTTGCGTGGCGTGCGTGCGTACGTGCATGTGACTCGTGTGTGTGTGTAATATATATATATATTCCGTATGCATGTTAAAAAGAATACACGATAAATAAAATGAAAATTATAATGACCTGCTTTGTTATATGCATGCAGTATGTGGGTTTTAGGGATGGATAATGAGAGTTGGAAACATTTCTCTCCGACATCATCATATCGTAGAAATAAATGAAATTTGTGAAGTATACAAGAAAATGGTTTCAATTTTTCTTTGGAGTGCCTCCCTAAAACACTATATAAAAATAGAATCTGATCATGAATTTCCATCATATTTTTTTATTATCATCATAATAGGAATAAATAATGCTTGAATAATGCGTGCTTGCGTGTGTGACTCGTATATATATATATATATATATATATATATTCAGTATGCACTTTAAAAAGAAAACATGATAAATGAATGAAAACTATAATGAGCTGCAGTATGTAGGTTTTAGGGATGGATAATGAAAGTTGGAAACATTCTCTCCATCATCATATCGTAGAAATAAATGAAATTTGTGAAGTATACACTATATAAAATTAGAATCTGATCATGAATTTCCTTCGTATTATTATTATTATTATCATAATAGGTATAAATAATGCTTGAAATTAAAATATTTGTATTATCTCTTTCTTCAAAAGAAATGTGGCCCCAAATGGAGCCGAGTTTGTTTGTGCAAGTGTGATATATATATATATAATATATATATATATATATATATACATATTTTTTCGCTGTTCTTCTCACATTTGCTTCACAGGAGGAATAACGCATGGCGCTTATTTAGACGATGTATACTTAGTAACCGCTTTGGTTCCTTCAGATACAGCGTGCTTAGCAAGCTCTCCAGGAAGCAGGAGCCTGACGGCAGTTTGGATCTCTCGGGAAGTTATAGTAGACCTCTTGTTGTAGTGAGCCAGACGAGAAGCTTCGGCAGCGATTCTTTCGAAAATGTCATTCACGAAAGAATTCATGATCGACATAGCCTTCGAAGAAATGCCAGTGTCTGGATGCACTTGTTCAAAACTTTGTAGATGTAGATACTGTAACTCTCCTTCCTCCTCTTTCTCTCTTCTTCTTATCTCCTTTAGAAATAGACTTCTGCGCTTTGCCATCCTTCTTAGCCGCCTTTGCGGACGTCTTCGGAGCCATGATACAAAGACTGATGCAACGTTTAAACAAATTAAAAAAAACAAAAACTCGATCTCTGAAAATTTCCTTTTCAAATGCAAATCGTTTCTTTCTGCGACAATTTTCGCCGCCTTATATAACTATGGTGTATTACGTTCGAACTCCGTACAATTGTTGAATATGTAGAAAAATTTTCCAAAAAAGTGGAAGAGCCTTCTCGGTAATTATTTCTCTTTTTAACTGCAACGCTTTCATCGTCAATATGTCTGGTCGTGGCAAGGGTGGCAAAGTTAAGGGAAAATCGAAAACACGCTCGAGTAGAGCCGGTCTTCAGTTCCCCGTCGGTAGAATTCATCGTCTTCTAAGAAAAGGAAACTATGCTGAGCGTGTGGGTGCTGGAGCTCCGGTTTACCTCGCTGCAGTTATGGAATATTTACAGTGCCCGCGAAAAGTATCCGATCACTCAAGAAAATACAATATTTTCCCTTGATATTCAGAGACACATAATTCACTTTCTATTTGTTCTAGCGACATCTGGTAACTTTGAGGTTGCTCGCTGATATGAGAGCTATCCAACCCATTCTCAAATTAGTGTTCTGGTAGCCTTCGTTGCGGGTGGCTGTGTCTCAAAGTTGTCAGATTTCACTGTTTGTGTAAATTTATTGATATTTTGTTATTTTTTACAGAAAGTGGTGTAAATAAAATTTATATATAATGTGTGCTAAAAAACAACTTAAGAGTGATTGTCGAGGTGCTATTGTTGCTTTGCATACATGTGGGAAATCACAGAGACAGATAGCTAAGGAATTAAACATATCCCAAAGTACCGTTAATTTATGGGTTTCACGGGCTAAGAACAATGCCGGCCTAACCACGCCAGTCCCTAAAAAACGATCTGGCAGACCGAGAAAAACAAATTCACGAACAGACAAACTTATGAAACGTTTAGTATTGAAAAACCCAACAATAACTGCGAAAGAAATAAAATTTAATATGAATAATTTGTTATCTGGTGTTTCTGAACGAACTATCCAGGAGCGGCTCCAAAAAGAACTCGGATTACCATCTCGCCATGCTGCTAAGAAACCGTTCATTAATGAAAAAATGCGTAAAAAACGTGTCGCATTTTGTAAAAAATATATTCATTGGACTGTTGATGACTGGAAGAAGGTTTTATTTAGTGATGAGTCGACATTTTTGACATTCAGAAGTTTTCCAAAAAAGGTTCGCCGGCCCATTGGCTCAAATAGGATGGACCCTAAATACACCCTAAAGACAATGAAACACCCTCCAAGTGTGATGGTTTGGGGTTGTTTCGGTTACTATGGGCGTGGAAACCTATATTTTCTTCCGAAGAACACAACTATGAATGGTGCACGGTATTTAGCAATGCTACAGGATAAACTTCCAATGGCAATGGCAATCCAAAGGACAAAAACATACATGCATGATGGTGCACCATGTCACAGGGCCAAAATAGTGACAAAATGGATTACTGACAATAAATTTGATATTTTGGATTGGCCTGGTAATAGTCCAGATCTCAATCCGATAGAAAATATGTGGCTAATAATAAAAAATAAGGTTGAATGCCACGACACTGGCTCAGTCGAAAAATTACAAGAAGCCATCAAAAAGGTATGGTGCAAGGAAATATCAGTGGAAGTTTGTCAAAACTTGATTAAATCCATGCCAAAACGTCTAGAACAAGTCATCCAAACCAAAGGACAGATGACAAAATACTAATATAAGGTTAGTATACATTTAAACATTGTTTTTTATGTAAAAAATACAAATTTCCAGGGTGATCGGATACTTTTCGCGGGCACTGTAGCTGCTGAAGTTCTCGAATTGGCTGGAAACGCCGCTCGGGATAACAAGAAGTCTCGTATTATTCCACGTCATCTACAGCTCGCAATCCGCAACGATGAAGAGTTAAACAAACTCCTTTCAGGGGTCACCATCGCTCAGGGAGGTGTGCTCCCCAACATTCAAGCCGTTCTTCTACCAAAGAAAACTGAAAAGAAGTAAACGTGTATCATCATCATTATAATAAGGCTCCTACTGGAGCCACATTTTCTTTAAAAAAGGATAATAATTATTATTATTAAATTCGTTTCTTCAAGTGATTTTCATGTGTGTGTGTATATATATATATATATATAGTTACGATAGAAGTGTTCTTCGGGAACCTTGTCCTCAATATGAATATGAAAACAAGAGATACGACTCTCAACATTTATTGGCCAAACGTTTCGGTCCACTCAGGGGCCATCTTCAGTGACTAAATAGAAGCATCTAAAAGAATAATCATAAAACTAAAGTAAATACAAATGTCAAACTGTACAATAATAAAATCTAATAGAAAAAAAAGTTAAAAAGCTGTTAAAAAAAAAAAAACTATCTAGATTATAAAACAAAAATGTAAAAATAAAACTAACTAAAATTTCAAAAATTAAAAGTTTAAAAATGTTAAGTTTAAAATTTTAAAAAATTTAATTTTTTTTTTAAAAACGACTGACCTGGATGGTAATAGTTACAAATGACAAGTGGAGAGAAAGGAAAAAACAACTTAAGTTAGTGCCGTAGTTGCGTTAAAAAGGTGTTGGTTGGTTAGGAAGTATGTAATTTTATCGAGGAAAGGCTATCGTTTAATTCTGGATTTAATTTCTTGATAAAAAGGGATTCTAAAATTTTTAAATCAAGTGAATTAGAAGCAGACGACAAAATAGCAAAGGAGTCCTGGTGGCACGGGTGGTCATGGATCTCTGAATGATGCCGAATAGCAGACGATTCAGGAGTGGAAAGAGGGCGAGAAGTTCGACAAGAAAAACCCAAATGCTTCGAAATCCTAAGTTTTAAATGTAGGGCAGTCTGCCCCACATAACGACTTTGACAGGTCGCACATGTATATAAATAAATAACAAAGGATCTCAAAAGCACGGGGAGGTGATCTTTATGGCGAAAAAAGGATTGCAGACAATTAGAATTAGAATTAATGATTATAAAGTCGCGTTGAGGGAAATGTCTGTCCAAAATAAAGTGGACATCTTTTTTAAGTTGAAAAGTTAGTGGGTCTAAAAATGGAAGCTTAAGATAAACCTTCTGTTTCGGAACCGTGGACTGAATTATTTTAGGTGAATATAGGTTATTTAAAAAATTAGAAATTAAAGTCTCAAAAGTCAAAGTACAATAAAAATTATAGTTGAAAAATCTCTTAAGATACTGAATTTCTAAGTCAAATAAAGACCAACTTGAACAAAGGTGATAGGCTCTAAAAATACGACTTTTAAAAATAGCCACCTTAAAACTAAGTGGAATATTGCTGAAAAAATGAGTACCGAGTTGGGTAGTAGTTTGGTTTCTGTATACTTGTGTTGAGAAGCCTGTACTATGTTTATTTATGTTAACATCAAGAAACGAAATTTTATTGTATTGTTCTACTTCCATAGAGAATTTAATATTAGGATGCTTAGTATTAATGTAATTTAAAAATAAAGGGGCATGATCTTTATGCTTAAAAATGACAAAACAATCATCTGCATAACGTTTAAATAAAATAGGTTTAAAATCAAGCGGGCAATCCCTCAGCCACTTTTCCTCGTGAAAACATAGAAAACTGTAAGCAAAGGACGGACTAAGGGGCGAACCCATTGCCATTCCCTTAAATATTGAGAGTCGTATCTCTTGTTTTCATATTCATATTGAGTATATATATATATATGAAAATTATTTCACGAAGGTAACACGTGAAAAATATTTATGATGAATAAAACCACGAAGGAAAGGAAACACAAAATGGTGCTCAAGCGCTTTCGTCTAATGACATCCTCAGGAACACTGAAGTACATAAAAAGGTTAAGCCTATATATAGGTTACAGAAAGAAAAAAAAAAAAAAAGAAAAAATAAATAACATACATACACACACACACACATATATATATATATATATATACATACATATCTATATATACAAATACATACATACATACATACATATATATACAATAAACAGAGAAGTAAAAATAATAAAAAATTAAAAATTAAAACCTTAAAGGATTACCAGTGAGGTTACTATTTGATGTTACTATTTGTACGACTGTAATTGTGAATTTATTCTTGACAGTCTTTTTTTTCTCATTTATGTTGAAATTCATCTATATGATAGCACTAATCACAAATGAAGTTCCTTATATTAAATAATTTAAATAATTTCAAGACACACACACACACAATAACATACACACACACACACTTATATATATATATATATATATATATATATATATATATATATATATATATATATATATATATATATATATATATATATATATATATAGATATGATACTTAAGAACATTCAGAAACAAATCGTTTTCGTATATAATTAATTGAAACGTTTTTTTTAGTTCATTTTATATATATATATATATATATATATATATTTATATATGGAAATGAACTCAGAATGGTTCCCTGAGATTTTTTTATAATACACACAGACCGTGCATGGAACAAGTAACTTTTCTATGAAGATTAAATCCACTATAGTCCGAATAAATAATGGTAAATGACAAATACTGTAGTTTTTTTTCTTTTTCATGATGCTAGACAACGTCGGGCTAGCATCATGAAAAAGAAAAAACTATAGTATTTGTCATTTACCATTACTTATTCGGACTATTGTGGATTTAATCTTCCTAGAAGATATATATATATATATATATATATATATATATATATATATATATATATATATATATATTCGTACGGTACACTTTAATTAGTACTTTGAACCGAAATTACTATAATTGTTTGGGACTAGTATGTTCCATGGACTGCTCTCGATTTTCCTACGAAATTGCAAACAAGGGCAGTCGATGACCCTGATTTTGTTTCTGCAATCGGTTTTCTTGAGAAATGATAAAGAAAAATGTTATTGGATATTGAATAAATTTATTTACTGAAACAACGTAATACACTCCAACATCTTTTTGAATAAGTCTGAGCTGGTGTGGCGCTTACACTATACCATACATACAAATTCACAAAAAATGACAAGAATTAGTGCGATATATATCTTGCAAAAAACAATAGTATAATAAACTCGATTAAGTCGGGTTAGGTTAGGTTAGGTTAGGTGAGGCCAGGTTAGGTTAGGTAGGGTTAGGTCAGTTTAGGTTAGGTTAGGTTAGGTTAGGTTTCTGAAGGAAACCCTTGTTTGCAATTTCGTAGGAAAATCGAGAGCAGGCCATGAAACATAATAGGTCCAATTGTTTTTTGTTTATCCCAAAAAGAATGTTATTTTTTTTAAATTAGTGTATAAAAATGCACTAGAAAAATGTATTTTTAATTAAAGTTTTTACAGTTCCTAAAACTGAAAATATCATGTAAAACTTAGTGAGATTCCTGATTGAAACAGTAATTAGCCAAAATTAGTGAAAATTTCAGGGATTTCAAGATATTACTAATTTTACAATATATATATATATATATATATATATATATATATATATATATATATATATATATTACTGTTACTGTAAACGAATATGATGTAGTATAAAAAGTCCTGAGTATTACGGTATTGTACATTATTATTATTATTATTATTATTATTTATGGACAATATAATTATATATGTGGTAACTTTGTAATTTTGTGGCCGGCCCCACCTATTTTTTTAACAACAACGCCCCGTCCCCCTCGACCTGACCCTTGATTGGCCGGTTGACCCAAGTTGATGACTGACGTAGGAATCTGGTAACTGCTTTTGTTGCATGATGCTCTTGATTGGTTTAGGAATAAAAGGAGGCTGGATTCAACTCTTTTTTTTTTTTTTTTTTTTTTTTTTTTTTTTGCGTGGCGTGCGTGCGTACGTGCATGTGACTCGTGTGTGTGTGTGTATATATATATATATATTCCGTATGCATGTTAAAAAGAATACACGATAAATAAAATGAAAATTATAATGACCTGCTTTGTTATATGCATGCAGTATGTGGGTTTTAGGGATGGATAATGAGAGTTGGAAACATTTCTCTCCGACATCATCATATCGTAGAAATAAATGAAATTTGTGAAGTATACAAGAAAATGGTTTCAATTTTTCTTTGGAGTGCCTCCCTAAAACACTATATAAAAATAGAATCTGATCATGAATTTCCATCATATTTTTTTATTATCATCATAATAGGAATAAATAATGCTTGAATAATGCGTGCTTGCGTGTGTGACTCGTATATATATATATATATATATATATATATATATTCAGTATGCACTTTAAAAAGAAAACATGATAAATGAATGAAAACTATAATGAGCTGCAGTATGTAGGTTTTAGGGATGGATAATGAAAGTTGGAAACATTCTCTCCATCATCATATCGTAGAAATAAATGAAATTTGTGAAGTATACACTATATAAAATTAGAATCTGATCATGAATTTCCTTCGTATTATTATTATTATTATCATAATAGGTATAAATAATGCTTGAAATTAAAATATTTGTATTATCTCTTTCTTCAAAAGAAATGTGGCCCCAAATGGAGCCGAGTTTGTTTGTGCAAGTGTGATATATATATATATAATATATATATATATATATATATATATACATATTTTTTCGCTGTTCTTCTCACATTTGCTTCACAGGAGGAATAACGCATGGCGCTTATTTAGACGATGTATACTTAGTAACCGCTTTGGTTCCTTCAGATACAGCGTGCTTAGCAAGCTCTCCAGGAAGCAGGAGCCTGACGGCAGTTTGGATCTCTCGGGAAGTTATAGTAGACCTCTTGTTGTAGTGAGCCAGACGAGAAGCTTCGGCAGCGATTCTTTCGAAAATGTCATTCACGAAAGAATTCATGATCGACATAGCCTTCGAAGAAATGCCAGTGTCTGGATGCACTTGTTTCAAAACTTTGTAGATGTAGATACTGTAACTCTCCTTCCTCCTCTTTCTCTTCTTCTTCTTATCTCCTTTAGAAATAGACTTCTGCGCTTTGCCATCCTTCTTAGCCGCCTTTGCGGACGTCTTCGGAGCCATGATACAAAGACTGATGCAACGTTTAAACAAATTAAAAAAAACAAAAACTCGATCTCTGAAAAATTTCCTTTTCAAATGCAAATCGTTTCTTTCTGCGACAATTTTCGCCGCCTTATATAACTATTGGTGTATTACGTTCGAACTCCGTACAATTGTTGAATATGTAAGAAAAATTTTCCAAAAAGTGGAAGAGCCTTCTCGGTAATTATTTCTCTTTTTAACTGCAACGCTTTCATCGTCAATATGTCTGGTCGTGGCAAGGGTGGCAAAGTTAAGGGAAAATCGAAAACACGCTCGAGTAGAGCCGGTCTTCAGTTCCCCGTCGGTAGAATTCATCGTCTTCTAAGAAAAGGAAACTATGCTGAGCGTGTGGGTGCTGGAGCTCCGGTTTACCTCGCTGCAGTTATGGAATATTTAGCTGCTGAAGTTCTCGAATTGGCTGGAAACGCCGCTCGGGATAACAAGAAGTCTCGTATTATTCCACGTCATCTACAGCTCGCAATCCGCAACGATGAAGAGTTAAACAAACTCCTTTCAGGGGTCACCATCGCTCAGGGAGGTGTGCTCCCCAACATTCAAGCCGTTCTTCTACCAAAGAAAACTGAAAAGAAGTAAACGTGTATCATCATCATTATAATAAGGCTCCTACTGGAGCCACATTTTCTTTAAAAAAGGATAATAATTATTATTATTAAATTCGTTTCTTCAAGTGATTTTCATGTGTGTGTGTATATATATATATATATATATAGTTACGATAGAAGTGTTCTTCGGGAACCTTGTCCTCAATATGAATATGAAAACAAGAGATACGACTCTCAACATTTATTGGCCAAACGTTTCGGTCCACTCAGGGGCCATCTTCAGTGACTAAATAGAAGCATCTAAAAGAATAATCATAAAACTAAAGTAAATACAAATGTCAAACTGTACAATAATAAAATCTAATAGAAAAAAAAGTTAAAAAGCTGTTAAAAAAAAAAAACTATCTAGATTATAAAACAAAAATGTAAAAATAAAACTAACTAAAATTTCAAAAATTAAAAGTTTAAAAATGTTAAGTTTAAAATTTTAAAAAATTTAATTTTTTTTTAAAAACGACTGACCTGGATGGTAATAGTTACAAATGACAAGTGGAGAGAAAGGAAAAAACAACTTAAGTTAGTGCCGTAGTTGCGTTAAAAAGGTGTTGGTTGGTTAGGAAGTATGTAATTTTATCGAGGAAAGGCTATCGTTTAATTCTGGATTTAATTTCTTGATAAAAAGGGATTCTAAAATTTTTAAATCAAGTGAATTAGAAGCAGACGACAAAATAGCAAAGGAGTCCTGGTGGCACGGGTGGTCATGGATCTCTGAATGATGCCGAATAGCAGACGATTCAGGAGTGGAAAGAGGGCGAGAAGTTCGACAAGAAAAACCCAAATGCTTCGAAATCCTAAGTTTTAAATGTAGGGCAGTCTGCCCCACATAACGACTTTGACAGGTCGCACATGTATATAAATAAATAACAAAGGATCTCAAAAGCACGGGGAGGTGATCTTTATGGCGAAAAAAGGATTGCAGACAATTAGAATTAGAATTAATGATTATAAAGTCGCGTTGAGGGAAATGTCTGTCCAAAATAAAGTGGACATCTTTTTTAAGTTGAAAAGTTAGTGGGTCTAAAAATGGAAGCTTAAGATAAACCTTCTGTTTCGGAACCGTGGACTGAATTATTTTAGGTGAATATAGGTTATTTAAAAAATTAGAAATTAAAGTCTCAAAAGTCAAAGTACAATAAAAATTATAGTTGAAAAATCTCTTAAGATACTGAATTTCTAAGTCAAATAAAGACCAACTTGAACAAAGGTGATAGGCTCTAAAAATACGACTTTTAAAAATAGCCACCTTAAAACTAAGTGGAATATTGCTGAAAAAATGAGTACCGAGTTGGGTAGTAGTTTGGTTTCTGTATACTTGTGTTGAGAAGCCTGTACTATGTTTATTTATGTTAACATCAAGAAACGAAATTTTATTGTATTGTTCTACTTCCATAGAGAATTTAATATTAGGATGCTTAGTATTAATGTAATTTAAAAATAAAGGGGCATGATCTTTATGCTTAAAAATGACAAAACAATCATCTGCATAACGTTTAAATAAAATAGGTTTAAAATCAAGCGGGCAATCCCTCAGCCACTTTTCCTCGTGAAAACATAGAAAACTGTAAGCAAAGGACGGACTAAGGGGCGAACCCATTGCCATTCCCTTAAATATTGAGAGTCGTATCTCTTGTTTTCATATTCATATTGAGTATATATATATATATGAAAATTATTTCACGAAGGTAACACGTGAAAAATATTTATGATGAATAAAACCACGAAGGAAAGGAAACACAAAATGGTGCTCAAGCGCTTTCGTCTAATGACATCCTCAGGAACACTGAAGTACATAAAAAGGTTAAGCCTATATATAGGTTACAGAAAGAAAAAAAAAGAAAAAAGAAAAAATAAATAACATACATACACACACACACACATAATATATATATATATATACATACATATCTATATATACAAATACATACATACATACATACATATATATACAATAAACAGAGAAGTAAAAATAATAAAAAATTAAAAATTAAAACCTTAAAGGATTACCAGTGAGGTTACTATTTGATGTTACTATTTGTACGACTGTAATTGTGAATTTATTCTTGACAGTCTTTTTTGTTTCTCATTTATGTTGAAATTCATCTATATGATAGCACTAATCACAAATGAAGTTCCTTATATTAAATAATTTAAATAATTTCAAGACACACACACACACAATAACATACACACACACACACTTATATATATATATATATATATATATATATATATATATATATATATATATATATATATATGATACTTAAGAACATTCAGAAACAAATCGTTTTCGTATATAATTAATTGAAACGGTTTTTTTAGTTCATTTTATATATATATATATATATATATATATTATATATGGAAATGAACTCAGAATGGTTCCCTGAGATTTTTTATAATACACACAGACCGTGCATGGAACAAGTAACTTTTCTATGAAGATTAAATCCACTATAGTCCGAATAAATAATGGTAAATGACAAATACTGTAGTTTTTTTCTTTTTCATGATGCTAGACAACGTCGGGCTAGCATCATGAAAAAGAAAAAACTATAGTATTTGTCATTTACCATTACTTATTCGGACTATTGTGGATTTAATCTTCCTAGAAGATATATATATATATATATATATATATATATATATATATATATATATATATATATATATATATTCGTACGGTACACTTTAATTAGTACTTTGAACCGAAATTACTATAATTGTTTGGGACTAGTATGTTCCATGGACTGCTCTCGATTTTCCTACGAAATTGCAAACAAGGGCAGTCGATGACCCTGATTTTGTTTCTGCAATCGGTTTTCTTGAGAAATGATAAAGAAAAATGTTATTGGATATTGAATAAATTTATTTACTGAAACAACGTAATACACTCCAACATCTTTTTGAATAAGTCTGAGCTGGTGTGGCGCTTACACTATACCATACAAATTCACAAAAAATGACAAGAATTAGTGCGATATATATCTTGCAAAAAACAATAGTATAATAAACTCGATTAAGTCGGGTTAGGTTAGGTTAGGTGAGGCCAGGTTAGGTTAGGTAGGGTTAGGTCAGTTTAGGTTAGGTTAGGTTAGGTTAGGTTTCTGAAGGAAACCCTTGTTTGCAATTTCGTAGGAAAATCGAGAGCAGGCCATGAAACATAATAGGTCCAATTGTTTTTTGTTTATCCCAAAAAGAATGTTATTTTTTTAAATTAGTGTATAAAAATGCACTAGAAAAATGTATTTTTAATTAAAGTTTTTACAGTTCCTAAAACTGAAAATATCATGTAAAACTTAGTGAGATTCCTGATTGAAACAGTAATTAGCCAAAATTAGTGAAAATTTCAGGGATTTCAAGATATTACTAATTTTACAATATATATATAATATATTATATATATATAATATATATATATATATATATATATATATATATATTTAGTAGAAATCCATGACAAGGAGAAATGTAAATGCCATGAAAAGTCTTCTTTATTGCGCAACGTTTCGAGCAATACGCTCATCTTCAGGCTGTTTAATAACAATGAAATTAAAATCAATATTGAATGAAAAACAAACAGAAATTTCTATAACCTATTCGTAAAGACAAATTTAAAAGACTGAGAAAAGAGGGTTAAGTTCTAAGTTATACAGATTTACATATCAAAATTAAGAAGTTATTTTTAAATACATGTAGTAAATGTGAAATTAATACACTGGAAAAATTACCAATAGTACACTGGAACAATGGAGCTATCTACCTTACACAGCAGTATCCAGGCCGACTAATTTGAGCAGAGGAGACGGGAATGAAAGATGGCGAGGGAGATAGGGGAAGGAGGGATTATAAAATTGGGGAAGGAGAGGGATCATAGCAGATTGAGAGGGACGGACGATGAGTCAACATTCAGACTAGGGGACAATGCTTTAATGAAAAGGGATTCTAAAATTCTTAGTGAGTTGGGACAAGTATTACAACCAAGAATTTTAAAATTGTCTAAAGTGACATCAATTTTACATTGATGCTATGTTCACGAATGCTGGAGGCTTCCTTAGTTTTTAAAATTTTACCTGTTCGGCCACTTATTCCATATGCGAATAAAATCTAGCCCTGAGAGAGCGAACAGTGCTGCCGATGTAATTCCCAAGGAGACACCTAGGGCAGGTAAATAAATATACAACACCCTACGCAACGAGTCAGGGGTTCGATCCTTCGCTGAGAAAAAGCTACCTAAAGCGTTTTATTAATAAATATGATGCGGAAATCAGTATGATAAAAAAATTTCCTTAACAATTTTGTAAATTTAAGCTTAATTCCTTATTCAAGGAGTCAGGGGTTCGATCCTTCGCTGAGAAAAAGCTACCTAAAGACGTTTTATTAATAAATATGATGCGGAAATCAGTATGATAAAAAAATTTCCTTAACAATTTTGTAAATTTAAGCTTAAATTCCTTATTCAAGGGACCCATTTCAGGTACCAAGAAATATTTTATATCCTTCGGCACTGTAATACATGGAAGTTGAGGGCTATAAACATTATTTAAGAAGGATCTAATTAGTTTGTCTACATATTGAACAGGAAAACTATTATTAGTAAAGTATGATCTTAGATTATTAAATTCATCATTAAGTAAGGTAAAATTAGAGGTCAAATTATATCCTCTGAACAGGAGAGTTTTAATACAAGACATCTTATAGTTGAAATCAGTAAAACTAAAAAAATTCATGCCCAAACCAGTGAAAGTGGGTTTCCTATAAACTGATGTAGTAATAGAATCACCGTTTTTCGAAATTAAAGATCTAAGAAGGGGAGGGAGCCATTTGCTCAGTTTCCATTGTATACGTTTATTGGGGTGCAAAGAATTTAGGAAGTTAAAGCACTGTTCGCTCTCTCAGGCTAGATTTTATTCGCATATGGGAATAAGTGGCCGAACAGGTAAAATTTTAAAAACTAAGGAAGCCTCCAGCATTCGTGAACATAGCATCAAATGTAAAATTGATGTCACTTTAGACAATTTTAAAATTCTTGGTTGTAATACTTGTCCCAACTCACTAAGAATTTTAGAATCCCTTTTCATTAAAGCATTGTCCCCTAGTCTGAATGTTGACTCATCGTCCGTCCCTCTCAATCTGCTATGATCCCTCCTCCTTCCCCAATTCCTTATAATCCCTCCTTCCCCTATCTCCCTCGCCATCTTTCATTCCCGTCTCCTCTGCTCAAATTAGTCGGCCTCGGATACTGCTGTGTAAGGTAGATAGCTCCATTGTCCAGTGTACTATTGGTAATTTTTCCAGTGTATTAATTTCACATTTACTACATGTATTTAAAAATAACTTCTTAATTTTGATATGTAAATCTGTATAACTTAGAACTTAACCCTCTTTTCTCAGTCTTTTAAAATTTGTCTTTACGAATAGGTTATAGAAATTTCTGTTTGTTTTTCATTCAATATTGATTTTAATTTCACATTGTTATTAAACAGCCTGAAGATGAGCGTATTGCTCGAAACGTTGCGCAATAAAGAAGACTTTTCATGGCATTTACATTTCTCCTTGTCATTGGATTTCTACTAAATATTAAATTGAAGCTCTGTAGAAGCAACCCCATAATTATATATATATATATTATATATATACATATTACTGTTACTGTAAACGAATATGATGTAGTATAAAAAGTCCTGAGTATTACGGTATTGTACATTATTATTATTATTATTATTATTATTTATGGACAATATAATTATATATGTGGTAACTTTGTAATTTTGTGGCCGGCCCACCTATTTTTTTAACAACAACGCCCCGTCCCCCTCGACCTGACCCTTGATTGGCCGGTTGACCCAAGTTGATGACTGACGTAGGAATCTGGTAACTGCTTTTGTTGCATGATGCTCTTGATTGGTTTAGGAATAAAAGGAGGCTGGATTCAACTCTTTTTTTTTTTTTTTTTTTTTTTTTTTTTTTTTGCGTGGCGTGCGTGCGTACGTGCATGTGACTCGTGTGTGTGTGTGTGTATATATATATATATATTCCGTATGCATGTTAAAAAGAATACACGATAAATAAAATGAAAATTATAATGACCTGCTTTGTTATATGCATGCAGTATGTGGGTTTTAGGGATGGATAATGAGAGTTGGAAACATTTCTCTCCGACATCATCATATCGTAGAAATAAATGAAATTTGTGAAGTATACAAGGAAATGGTTTCAATTTTTCTTTGGAGTGCCTCCCTAAAACACTATATAAAAATAGAATCTGATCATGAATTTCCATCATATTTTTTTATTTCATCATAATAGGAATAAATAATGCTTGAATAATGCGTGCTTGCGTGTGTGACTCGTATATATATATATATATATTATATATATATATTCAGTATGCACTTTAAAAAGAAAACATGATAAATGAATGAAAACTATAATGAGCTGCAGTATGTAGGTTTTAGGGATGGATAATGAAAGTTGGAAACATTCTCTCCATCATCATATCGTAGAAATAAATGAAATTTGTGAAGTATACACTATATAAAATTAGAATCTGATCATGAATTTCCTTCGTATTATTATTATTATTATCATAATAGGTATAAATAATGCTTGAAATTAAAATATTTGTATTATCTCTTTCTTCAAAGAAATGTGGCCCCAAATGGAGCCGAGTTTGTTTGTGCAAGTGTGATATATATATATATAAGATATATATATATATATATATATATACATATTTTTTCGCTGTTCTTCTCACATTTGCTTCACAGGAGGAATAACGCATGGCGCTTATTTAGACGATGTATACTTAGTAACCGCTTTGGTTCCTTCAGATACAGCGTGCTTAGCAAGCTCTCCAGGAAGCAGGAGCCTGACGGCAGTTTGGATCTCTCGGGAAGTTATAGTAGACCTCTTGTTGTAGTGAGCCAGACGAGAAGCTTCGGCAGCGATTCTTCGAAAATGTCATTCACGAAAGAATTCATGATCGACATAGCCTTCGAAGAAATGCCAGTGTCTGGATGCACTTGTTTCAAAACTTTGTAGATGTAGATACTGTAACTCTCCTTCCTCCTCTTTCTCTCTTCTTCTTATCTCCTTTAGAAATAGACTTCTGCGCTTTGCCATCCTTCTTAGCCGCCTTTGCGGACGTCTTCGGAGCCATGATACAAAGACTGATGCAACGTTTAAACAAATTAAAAAAAACAAAAACTCGATCTCTGAAAAATTTCCTTTTCAAATGCAAATCGTTTCTTTCTGCGACAATTTTCGCCGCCTTATATAACTATTGGTGTATTACGTTCGAACTCCGTACAATTGTTGAATATGTAAAAAAATTTTCCAAAAAGTGGAAGAGACCCGATTTACCATGGATGGATACGGCAGTCGAATCACGCTCGAAGAACTGAAATATAACATAGACAAATTCAAACAGAAAGCCCCAGGGCTAAGCGGACTTACGAAGGCCAACCTCAAGAATGCTCCAGATGGGTTCCTCAATGTACTATTAAAGGCTCTCAACGCTGCTTTAAATGTGGGATACTACCCAGACGCCTTCAAAATAGCGAAAATGATATTTATTCCCAAGCCGGGGAAGAGCCCGACACAAGTAGCTAATTACAGACCAATCTCCCTCTTAGAATTTATGGGAAAATTGTTTGAAAGGATCATCACCAGCAGATTAATGGTATATTTAACGGACAATCAATTGATGAACCATCACCAACACGGATTCCGAAAAAAGAGAAGCACGGAAACGGCTATAACACTGATGTGTGAGAAAATAGCTACGGCTAAAGCAAAAGGCCAATCGATAGATATAGTTCTCCGAGACGTACAGAAAGCATTCGACAAAGTATGGATAACGGGGCTGCAATGCAAGATTCTGCGATTGAATATTAACCCCATACTCGAACGTATTCTTTGTGACTACCTCATGGACCGAAAAGCCGTTATAAACATCGGAGGGTACCAAGGTCAACAATTTGCCCTAAAGGCAGGTGTCCCGCAAGGCGGCTGTCTGAGCCCTATACTGTATGCCTATACACGTCTGACCTGCCAGAACCGGTAGGAAATGACACAATAAATATAGTGTATGCAGATGATATAACACAGATAGTCCCTTGCGTCTCAAAGTCCCCCCAAATGATCGCACAAAACACAGCGAGAGAGATCAGGAACATAAACGAATTCGAAAAAAAGATGGAAGATAAGAACGAATAGGGCTAAATTTACGGTCGTCCCAATAGGGAGAAAAAAAACGGGGGATCTCGAAGTAGACGGAGAACTGTATGAGTACTCCGCAGAAGGCAAAATGTTAGGCCTAAAAATAACGAGAACGAGCTACGTCAAACACTACACTGAGAGAGTTAACAGCGCAAATGCCAGCATGAGCAAATTATACAGATTTAGAGGCCTCAACAAAGCTAACAAAAGAAAGCTCTACCTCGCATTAGTCCGATCAGTACTTTTGTACCCAACCGTCCCACTACATGTGGCAAATAACAATCAGATACGTAAAATGCAAAGGGTACAAAACAAAGGGGCCCTCTACATAACAGATAAATTCAGAACTGATCGGCAGAAACAAAGGCATCTTCACGCGCAAGCAGATTTAGACCCGATTAATGTTGTCCTACATAATCGGGCAGTCAAAATATGGGACAAGATAGAAGAGGAAATCCCTCCACAGCTATTAGAAAAAATACAGTTTGATGACGAAAATGCAAAGAACTATAAATATACAATTCAAAAGCAGTAAAAAACAAACTCAAATACCACCAAGACCAAAATATGTTTAAAATTGACGTAAAATCACAGTGCCCACCGGCACACTAATCTAGAATAATAAGTACTGAAGACAGAGAGCTCCAGACAACCTGGAATCTTTAAACTACTACTTTATTTCATTTTCGAACTTATTTCTACCACTACTAAAGGTGTATCAAAACCACACCTTTTCTCCTACTTTCCAAACTTTTCAGATCGTTGAGCGTTGTGGAAGAGCCTTCTCGGTAATTATTTCTCTTTTAACTGCAACGCTTTCATCGTCAATATGTCTGGTCGTGGCAAGGGTGGCAAAGTTAAGGGAAAATCGAAAACACGCTCGAGTAGAGCCGGTCTTCAGTTCCCCGTCGGTAGAATTCATCGTCTTCTAAGAAAAGGAAACTATGCTGAGCGTGTGGGTGCTGGAGCTCCGGTTTACCTCGCTGCAGTTATGGAATATTTACAGTAGCTGCTGAAGTTCTCGAATTGGCTGGAAACGCCGCTCGGGATAACAAGAAGTCTCGTATTATTCCACGTCATCTACAGCTCGCAATCCGCAACGATGAAGAGTTAAACAAACTCCTTTCAGGGGTCACCATCGCTCAGGGAGGTGTGCTCCCCAACATTCAAGCCGTTCTTCTACCAAAGAAAACTGAAAAGAAGTAAACGTGTATCATCATCATTATAATAAGGCTCCTACTGGAGCCACATTTTCTTTAAAAAAGGATAATAATTATTATTATTAAATTCGTTTCTTCAAGTGATTTTCATGTGTGTGTGATATATATATATATATATATATAGTTACGATAGAAGTGTTCTTCGGGAACCTTGTCCTCAATATGAATATGAAAACAAGAGATACGACTCTCAACATTTATTGGCCAAACGTTTCGGTCCACTCAGGGGCCATCTTCAGTGACTAAATAGAAGCATCTAAAAGAATAATCATAAAACTAAAGTAAATACAAATGTCAAACTGTACAATAATAAAATCTAATAGAAAAAAAAGTTAAAAAGCTGTTAAAAAAAAAAAACTATCTAGATTATAAAACAAAATGTAAAAATAAAACTAACTAAAATTTCAAAAATTAAAAGTTTAAAAATGTTAAGTTTAAAATTTTAAAAAATTTAATTTTTTTTTTAAAAACGACTGACCTGGATGGTAATAGTTACAAATGACAAGTGGAGAGAAAGGAAAAAACAACTTAAGTTAGTGCCGTAGTTGCGTTAAAAAGGTGTTGGTTGGTTAGGAAGTATGTAATTTTATCGAGGAAAGGCTATCGTTTAATTCTGGATTTAATTTCTTGATAAAAAGGGATTCTAAAATTTTTAAATCAAGTGAATTAGAAGCAGACGACAAAATAGCAAAGGAGTCCTGGTGGCACGGGTGGTCATGGATCTCTGAATGATGCCGAATAGCAGACGATTCAGGAGTGGAAAGAGGGCGAGAAGTTCGACAAGAAAAACCCAAATGCTTCGAAATCCTAAGTTTTAAATGTAGGGCAGTCTGCCCCACATAACGACTTTGACAGGTCGCACATGTATATAAATAAATAACAAAGGATCTCAAAAGCACGGGGAGGTGATCTTTATGGCGAAAAAAGGATTGCAGACAATTAGAATTAGAATTAATGATTATAAAGTCGCGTTGAGGGAAATGTCTGTCCAAAATAAAGTGGACATCTTTTTTAAGTTGAAAAGTTAGTGGGTCTAAAAATGGAAGCTTAAGATAAACCTTCTGTTTCGGAACCGTGGACTGAATTATTTTAGGTGAATATAGGTTATTTAAAAAATTAGAAATTAAAGTCTCAAAAGTCAAAGTACAATAAAAATTATAGTTGAAAAATCTCTTAAGATACTGAATTTCTAAGTCAAATAAAGACCAACTTGAACAAAGGTGATAGGCTCTAAAAATACGACTTTTAAAAATAGCCACCTTAAAACTAAGTGGAATATTGCTGAAAAAATGAGTACCGAGTTGGGTAGTAGTTTGGTTTCTGTATACTTGTGTTGAGAAGCCTGTACTATGTTTATTTATGTTAACATCAAGAAACGAAATTTTATTGTATTGTTCTACTTCCATAGAGAATTTAATATTAGGATGCTTAGTATTAATGTAATTTAAAAATAAAGGGGCATGATCTTTATGCTTAAAAATGACAAAACAATCATCTGCATAACGTTTAAATAAAATAGGTTTAAAATCAAGCGGGCAATCCCTCAGCCACTTTTCCTCGTGAAAACATAGAAAACTGTAAGCAAAGGACGGACTAAGGGGCGAACCCATTGCCATTCCCTTAAATATTGAGAGTCGTATCTCTTGTTTTCATATTCATATTGAGTATATATATATATATGAAAATTATTTCACGAAGGTAACACGTGAAAAATATTTATGATGAATAAAACCACGAAGGAAAGGAAACACAAAATGGTGCTCAAGCGCTTTCGTCTAATGACATCCTCAGGAACACTGAAGTACATAAAAAGGTTAAGCCTATATATAGGTTACAGAAAGAAAAAAAAAGAAAAAAGAAAAAATAAATAACATACATACACACACACACACATATATATATATATATATATACATACATATCTATATATACAAATACATACATACATACATACATACATATATATACAATAAACAGAGAAGTAAAATAATAAAAAATTAAAAATTAAAACCTTAAAGGATTACCAGTGAGGTTACTATTTGATGTTACTATTTGTACGACTGTAATTGTGAATTTATTCTTGACAGTCTTTTTTGTTTCTCATTTATGTTGAAATTCATCTATATGATAGCACTAATCACAAATGAAGTTCCTTATATTAAATAATTTAAATAATTTCAAGACACACGCACACACAATAACATACACACACACACACTTATATATATATATATATATATATATATATATATATATATATATATATATATATATAATGATACTTAAGAACATTCAGAAACAAATCGTTTTCGTATATAATTAATTGAAACGTTTTTTTTAGTTCATTTTATATATATATATATATATATATATATATTTATATATGGAAATGAACTCAGAATGGTTCCCTGAGATTTTTTTATAATACACACAGACCGTGCATGGAACAAGTAACTTTTCTATGAAGATTAAATCCACTATAGTCCGAATAAATAATGGTAAATGACAAATACTGTAGTTTTTTTCTTTTTCATGATGCTAGACAACGTCGGGCTAGCATCATGAAAAAGAAAAAACTATAGTATTTGTCATTTACCATTACTTATTCGGACTATTGTGGATTTAATCTTCCTAGAAGATATATATATATATATATATATATATATATATATATATATATATATATATATATATATATATATATATTCGTACGGTACACTTTAATTAGTACTTTGAACCGAAATTACTATAATTGTTTGGGACTAGTATGTTCCATGGACTGCTCTCGATTTTCCTACGAAATTGCAAACAAGGGCAGTCGATGACCCTGATTTTGTTTCTGCAATCGGTTTTCTTGAGAAATGATAAAGAAAAATGTTATTGGATATTGAATAAATTTATTTACTGAAACAACGTAATACACTCCAACATCTTTTTGAATAAGTCTGAGCTGGTGTGGCGCTTACACTATACCATACAAATTCACAAAAAATGACAAGAATTAGTGCGATATATATCTTGCAAAAAACAATAGTATAATAAACTCGATTAAGTCGGGTTAGGTTAGGTTAGGTTAGGTGAGGCCAGGTTAGGTTAGGTAGGGTTAGGTCAGTTTAGGTTAGGTTAGGTTAGGTTAGGTTTCTGAAGGAAACCCTTGTTTGCAATTTCGTAGGAAAATCGAGAGCAGGCCATGAAACATAATAGGTCCAATTGTTTTTTGTTTATCCCAAAAAGAATGTTATTTTTTTTAAATTAGTGTATAAAAATGCACTAGAAAAATGTATTTTTAATTAAAGTTTTTACAGTTCCTAAAACTGAAAATATCATGTAAAACTTAGTGAGATTCCTGATTGAAACAGTAATTAGCCAAAATTAGTGAAAATTTCAGGGATTTCAAGATATTACTAATTTTACAATATATATATATATATATAATATATATATATATATATATATATATATATATATATAATATTTAGTAGAAATCCAATGACAAGGAGAAATGTAAATGCCATGAAAAGTCTTCTTTATTGCGCAACGTTTCGAGCAATACGCTCATCTTCAGGCTGTTTAATAACAATGTGAAATTAAAATCAATATTGAATGAAAAACAAACAGAAATTTCTATAACCTATTCGTAAAGACAAATTTTAAAAGACTGAGAAAAGAGGGTTAAGTTCTAAGTTATACAGATTTACATATCAAAATTAAGAAGTTATTTTTAAATACATGTAGTAAATGTGAAATTAATACACTGGAAAAATTACCAATAGTACACTGGAACAATGGAGCTATCTACCTTACACAGCAGTATCCGAGGCCGACTAATTTGAGCAGAGGAGACGGGAATGAAAGATGGCGAGGGAGATAGGGGAAGGAGGGATTATAAGGAATTGGGGAAGGAGGAGGGATCATAGCAGATTGAGAGGGACGGACGATGAGTCAACATTCAGACTAGGGGACAATGCTTTAATGAAAAGGGATTCTAAAATTCTTAGTGAGTTGGGACAAGTATTACAACCAAGAATTTTAAAATTGTCTAAAGTGACATCAATTTTACATTTGATGCTATGTTCACGAATGCTGGAGGCTTCCTTAGTTTTTAAAATTTTACCTGTTCGGCCACTTATTCCCATATGCGAATAAAATCTAGCCCTGAGAGAGCGAACAGTGCTGCCGATGTAATTCCCAAGGAGACACCTAGGGCAGGTAAATAAATATACAACACCGCTACGCAACGAGTCAGGGGTTCGATCCTTCGCTGAGAAAAAGCTACCTAAAGACGTTTTATTAATAAATATGATGCGGAAATCAGTATGATAAAAAAATTTCCTTAACAATTTTGTAAATTTAAGCTTAAATTCCTTATTCAAGGAGTCAGGGGTTCGATCCTTCGCTGAGAAAAAGCTACCTAAAGACGTTTTATTAATAAATATGATGCGGAAATCAGTATGATAAAAAAATTTCCTTAACAATTTTGTAAATTTAAGCTTAAATTCCTTATTCAAGGGACCCATTTCAGGTACCAAGAAATATTTTATATCCTTCGGCACTGTAATACATGGAAGTTGAGGGCTATAAACATTATTTAAGAAGGATCTAATTAGTTTGTCTACATATTGAACAGGAAAACTATTATTAGTAAAGTATGATCTTAGATTATTAAATTCATCATTAAGTAAGGTAAAATTAGAGGTCAAATTATATCCTCTGAACAGGAGAGTTTTAATACAAGACATCTTATAGTTGAAATCAGTAAAACTAAAAAAATTCATGCCCAAACCAGTGAAAGTGGGTTTCCTATAAACTGATGTAGTAATAGAATCACCGTTTTTCGAAATTAAAAGATCTAAGAAGGGGAGGGAGCCATTTTGCTCAGTTTCCATTGTATACGTTATATTGGGGTGCAAAGAATTTAGGAAGTTAAAGCACTGTTCGCTCTCTCAGGGCTAGATTTTATTCGCATATGGGAATAAGTGGCCGAACAGGTAAAATTTTAAAACTAAGGAAGCCTCCAGCATTCGTGAACATAGCATCAAATGTAAAATTGATGTCACTTTAGACAATTTTAAAATTCTTGGTTGTAATACTTGTCCCAACTCACTAAGAATTTTAGAATCCCTTTTCATTAAAGCATTGTCCCCTAGTCTGAATGTTGACTCATCGTCCGTCCCTCTCAATCTGCTATGATCCCTCCTCCTTCCCCAATTCCTTATAATCCCTCCTTCCCCTATCTCCCTCGCCATCTTTCATTCCCGTCTCCTCTGCTCAAATTAGTCGGCCTCGGATACTGCTGTGTAAGGTAGATAGCTCCATTGTCCAGTGTACTATTGGTAATTTTTCCAGTGTATTAATTTCACATTTACTACATGTATTTAAAAATAACTTCTTAATTTTGATATGTAAATCTGTATAACTTAGAACTTAACCCTCTTTTCTCAGTCTTTTAAAATTTGTCTTTACGAATAGGTTATAGAAATTTCTGTTTGTTTTTCATTCAATATTGATTTTAATTTCACATTGTTATTAAACAGCCTGAAGATGAGCGTATTGCTCGAAACGTTGCGCAATAAAGAAGACTTTTCATGGCATTTACATTTCTCCTTGTCATTGGATTTCTACTAAATATTAAATTGAAGCTCTGTAGAAGCAACCCGCATAATTATATATATATATATATATATATATACATATTACTGTTACTGTAAACGAATATGATGTAGTATAAAAAGTCCTGAGTATTACGGTATTGTACATTATTATTATTATTATTATTATTTTTATGGACAATATAATTATATATGTGGTAACTTTGTAATTTTGTGGCCGGCCCCACCTATTTTTTTAACAACAACGCCCCGTCCCCCTCGACCTGACCCTTGATTGGCCGGTTGACCCAAGTTGATGACTGACGTAGGAATCTGGTAACTGCTTTTGTTGCATGATGCTCTTGATTGGTTTAGGAATAAAAGGAGGCTGGATTCAACTCTTTTTTTTTTTTTTTTTTTTTTTTTTTTTTTTTGCGTGGCGTGCGTGCGTACGTGCATGTGACTCGTGTGTGTGTGTGTATATATATATATATTCCGTATGCATGTTAAAAAGAATACACGATAAATAAAATGAAAATTATAATGACCTGCTTTGTTATATGCATGCAGTATGTGGGTTTTAGGGATGGATAATGAGAGTTGGAAACATTTCTCTCCGACATCATCATATCGTAGAAATAAATGAAATTTGTGAAGTATACAAGGAAATGGTTTCAATTTTTCTTTGGAGTGCCTCCCTAAAACACTATATAAAAATAGAATCTGATCATGAATTTCCATCATATTTTTTTATTATCATCATAATAGGAATAAATAATGCTTGAATAATGCGTGCTTGCGTGTGTGACTCGTATATATATATATATATATATATATATATATATATATATTCAGTATGCACTTTAAAAAGAAAACATGATAAATGAATGAAAACTATAATGAGCTGCAGTATGTAGGTTTTAGGGATGGATAATGAAAGTTGGAAACATTCTCTCCATCATCATATCGTAGAAATAAATGAAATTTGTGAAGTATACACTATATAAAATTAGAATCTGATCATGAATTTCCTTCGTATTATTATTATTATTATCATAATAGGTATAAATAATGCTTGAAATTAAAATATTTGTATTATCTCTTTCTTCAAAAGAAATGTGGCCCCAAATGGAGCCGAGTTTGTTTGTGCAAGTGTGATATATATATATATAATATATATATATATATATATACATATTTTTTCGCTGTTCTTCTCACATTTGCTTCACAGGAGGAATAACGCATGGCGCTTATTTAGACGATGTATACTTAGTAACCGCTTTGGTTCCTTCAGATACAGCGTGCTTAGCAAGCTCTCCAGGAAGCAGGAGCCTGACGGCAGTTTGGATCTCTCGGGAAGTTATAGTAGACCTCTTGTTGTAGTGAGCCAGACGAGAAGCTTCGGCAGCGATTCTTTCGAAAATGTCATTCACGAAAGAATTCATGATCGACATAGCCTTCGAAGAAATGCCAGTGTCTGGATGCACTTGTTTCAAAACTTTGTAGATGTAGATACTGTAACTCTCCTTCCTCCTCTTTCTCTTCTTCTTCTTATCTCCTTTAGAAATAGACTTCTGCGCTTTGCCATCCTTCTTAGCCGCCTTTGCGGACGTCTTCGGAGCCATGATACAAAGACTGATGCAACGTTTAAACAAATTAAAAAAAACAAAAACTCGATCTCTGAAAAATTTCCTTTTCAAATGCAAATCGTTTCTTTCTGCGACAATTTTCGCCGCCTTATATAACTATTGGTGTATTACGTTCGAACTCCGTACAATTGTTGAATATGTAAGAAAAATTTTCCAAAAAGTGGAAGAGCCTTCTCGGTAATTATTTCTCTTTTTAACTGCAACGCTTTCATCGTCAATATGTCTGGTCGTGGCAAGGGTGGCAAAGTTAAGGGAAAATCGAAAACACGCTCGAGTAGAGCCGGTCTTCAGTTCCCCGTCGGTAGAATTCATCGTCTTCTAAGAAAAGGAAACTATGCTGAGCGTGTGGGTGCTGGAGCTCCGGTTTACCTCGCTGCAGTTATGGAATATTTACTGTAGCTGCTGAAGTTCTCGAATTGGCTGGAAACGCCGCTCGGGATAACAAGAAGTCTCGTATTATTCCACGTCATCTACAGCTCGCAATCCGCAACGATGAAGAGTTAAACAAACTCCTTTCAGGGGTCACCATCGCTCAGGGAGGTGTGCTCCCCAACATTCAAGCCGTTCTTCTACCAAAGAAAACTGAAAAGAAGTAAACGTGTATCATCATCATTATAATAAGGCTCCTACTGGAGCCACATTTTCTTTAAAAAAGGATAATAATTATTATTATTAAATTCGTTTCTTCAAGTGATTTTCATGTGTGTGTGTATATATATATATATATATATATAGTTACGATAGAAGTGTTCTTCGGGAACCTTGTCCTCAATATGAATATGAAAACAAGAGATACGACTCTCAACATTTATTGGCCAAACGTTTCGGTCCACTCAGGGGCCATCTTCAGTGACTAAATAGAAGCATCTAAAAGAATAATCATAAAACTAAAGTAAATACAAATGTCAAACTGTACAATAATAAAATCTAATAGAAAAAAAAGTTAAAAAGCTGTTAAAAAAAAAAAAACTATCTAGATTATAAAACAAAAATGTAAAAATAAAACTAACTAAAATTTCAAAAATTAAAAGTTTAAAAATGTTAAGTTTAAAATTTTAAAAAATTTAATTTTTTTTTTAAAAACGACTGACCTGGATGGTAATAGTTACAAATGACAAGTGGAGAGAAAGGAAAAAACAACTTAAGTTAGTGCCGTAGTTGCGTTAAAAAGGTGTTGGTTGGTTAGGAAGTATGTAATTTTATCGAGGAAAGGCTATCGTTTAATTCTGGATTTAATTTCTTGATAAAAAGGGATTCTAAAATTTTTAAATCAAGTGAATTAGAAGCAGACGACAAAATAGCAAAGGAGTCCTGGTGGCACGGGTGGTCATGGATCTCTGAATGATGCCGAATAGCAGACGATTCAGGAGTGGAAAGAGGGCGAGAAGTTCGACAAGAAAAACCCAAATGCTTCGAAATCCTAAGTTTTAAATGTAGGGCAGTCTGCCCCACATAACGACTTTGACAGGTCGCACATGTATATAAATAAATAACAAAGGATCTCAAAAGCACGGGGAGGTGATCTTTATGGCGAAAAAAGGATTGCAGACAATTAGAATTAGAATTAATGATTATAAAGTCGCGTTGAGGGAAATGTCTGTCCAAAATAAAGTGGACATCTTTTTTAAGTTGAAAAGTTAGTGGGTCTAAAAATGGAAGCTTAAGATAAACCTTCTGTTTCGGAACCGTGGACTGAATTATTTTAGGTGAATATAGGTTATTTAAAAAATTAGAAATTAAAGTCTCAAAAGTCAAAGTACAATAAAAATTATAGTTGAAAAATCTCTTAAGATACTGAATTTCTAAGTCAAATAAAGACCAACTTGAACAAAGGTGATAGGCTCTAAAAATACGACTTTAAAAATAGCCACCTTAAAACTAAGTGGAATATTGCTGAAAAAATGAGTACCGAGTTGGGTAGTAGTTTGGTTTCTGTATACTTGTGTTGAGAAGCCTGTACTATGTTTATTTATGTTAACATCAAGAAACGAAATTTTATTGTATTGTTCTACTTCCATAGAGAATTTAATATTAGGATGCTTAGTATTAATGTAATTTAAAAATAAAGGGGCATGATCTTTATGCTTAAAATGACAAAACAATCATCTGCATAACGTTTAAATAAAATAGGTTTAAAATCAAGCGGGCAATCCCTCAGCCACTTTTCCTCGTGAAAACATAGAAAACTGTAAGCAAAGGACGGACTAAGGGGCGAACCCATTGCCATTCCCTTAAATATTGAGAGTCGTATCTCTTGTTTTCATATTCATATTGAGTATATATATATATATGAAAATTATTTCACGAAGGTAACACGTGAAAAATATTTATGATGAATAAAACCACGAAGGAAAGGAAACACAAAATGGTGCTCAAGCGCTTTCGTCTAATGACATCCTCAGGAACACTGAAGTACATAAAAAGGTTAAGCCTATATATAGGTTACAGAAAGAAAAAAAAAAAAAAGAAAAAATAAATAACATACATACACAACACACACACACATTATATATATATATATATACATACATATCTATATATACAAATACATACATACATACATACATACATATATATACAATAAACAGAGAAGTAAAAATAATAAAAAATTAAAAATTAAAACCTTAAAGGATTACCAGTGAGGTTACTATTTGATGTTACTATTTGTACGACTGTAATTGTGAATTTATTCTTGACAGTCTTTTTTGTTTCTCATTTATGTTGAAATTCATCTATATGATAGCACTAATCACAAATGAAGTTCCTTATATTAAATAATTTAAATAATTTCAAGACACACACACACAATAACATACACACACACACACACATATTATATATATATATATATATATATATATATATTATATATATATATATATATATATATGATACTTAAGAACATTCAGAAACAAATCGTTTTCGTATATAATTAATTGAAACGGTTTTTTTTAGTTCATTTATATATATATATATATATATATATATTTTATATGGAAATGAACTCAGAATGGTTCCCTGAGATTTTTTTTATAATACACACAGACCGTGCATGGAACAAGTAACTTTTCTATGAAGATTAAATCCACTATAGTCCGAATAAATAATGGTAAATGACAAATACTGTAGTTTTTTTCTTTTTCATGATGCTAGACAACGTCGGGCTAGCATCATGAAAAAGAAAAAACTATAGTATTTGTCATTTACCATTACTTATTCGGACTATTGTGGATTTAATCTTCCTAGAAGATATATATATATATATATATATATATATATATCGGCTATTGATTGGTGGCGTGGAAAACGCAGTTTAATAATGAACAGGAACACCAGAGAAATACAAACATCCTTCAAGGTTTAATAGTACCAACGTTTCGGAATGCACTAATTCCATCTTCAGGGCTAAAACAATAAAATTCCAAATCACATACAAAATTACAAAATACAAATTGCTTTAACAATTTAAAATAAACTTAAAAAAAAAAATTATAAAAAGTAGCTAAGAAAATGTAAAACATTAAAACTAAAAGGTAAATAAATGTGAAGTTAAAAAGTTAAAATTATAAAAAGTAAAAGCATTAAAACTGAAATGTAAATAAATAAACTAGTACCTTAACCAAAACATAGCAGATCTATCGATGATTCGTCAGAATTTAGGTCTGGTTTTAGTTTATAAATAAACAGAGACTCCATAATTTTAAGCTTAAGGTCAGAGCTTCCAGCAGCAAGTACGGTGAAATTAGACTGTGAAATTGGGTGGTTATTGTTGTGCGAGTGATTACGTATGAGAGAATTAGGTGGTTTGCCAAGGGGTAAATTTGTACGGACCGATTTACCGAGATGTTCGTAAATACGAGATTTTAAATGTCTTTTAGTTTTACCTATATATGACCCCATACAGTGGTCACACTTGTATTGATAAACTATAGATGACTTAAGAAGTGTAGGTATAACATCCTTGTATTTAAATAAATGATAAATCGATTTAGACGGGGTGAATATAATTTTTATACACAGTTGTGGGTAGAATTCCTTGAGCAATTTTAAAAGTTTATTTCTAATGTTAAAACTTGAGGTTCCCATATAGGGCAAAGTGAAATACAGGATATCTTTGGGGACTGTAATTAAGTTTCTAGTTGTAGGGCTTATTAGTCTGTTTAAGGTTCTGCCTATTGTAGTCTCGACCAGTCTAGAAGGGAAATTATTCTTGGCAAGGAGTTTTCGGATGAAATCTAGTTCATCGTGTAGTTTGAAGTAATCTGAACAGATATTGAAAGCTCTATTGGTCAGAGTCGAGATTAAATTTCGTTTGAACCTAAAGGGATAAAGGAAGAAAAGTTCATAGTAAGATTGGTAAATGTCGGCTTTCGGTAAACGGAAGTTTCAAAAGAGGAATTAGTTTTTATTATCTTAATGTCCAAAAAGGACAGAGAGCTATTAGATTCAACTTCTGAAGTAAATTGAATGTTAGGGTGCTTAGAATTAAGGTAATTACGAAACAAAGGGATATGGTCTGGTGATTTAAACAGGAGAAAAGTGTCATCAATATATCTTCTATAAAAAACCGGTTTAAAGTTGGAAGACACTCATTCAACCATTTGACTTCATGATGACACAGAACGCGTTAGCTAAGGTGGGACCAAGAGGCAGACCCATTTGAACACCTTCAGTCTGTTTAAAATATTCACCGTTGAATATAAATATAAGTCTTCCACGGAAAATTTTAATAGTTCTTTCATTTGGCCTCTATTAAAACCCTGCACAGTATCAGTATTATTAAAAAGATTATCAATACATATATCAATAGTTTCTGCAACAGGCACATTGGTCAAGGAATTCTACCCACAACTGTGTATAAAAATTATATTCACCCCGTCTAAATCGATTTATCATTTATTTAAATACAAGGATGTTATACCTACACTTCTTAAGTCATCTATAGTTTATCAATACAAGTGTGACCACTGTATGGGGTCATATATAGGTAAACTAAAAGACATTTAAAATCTCGTATTTACGAACATCTCGGTAAATCGGTCCGTACAAATTTACCCCTTGGCAAACCACCTAATTCTCTCATACGTAATCACTCGCACAACAATAACCACCCAATTTCACAGTCTAATTTCACCGTACTTGCTGCTGGAAGCTCTGACCTTAAGCTTAAAATTATGGAGTCTCTGTTTATTTATAAACTAAAACCAGACCTAAATTCTGACGAATCATCGATAGATCTGCTATGTTTTGGTTAAGGTACTAGTTTATTTTATTTACATTTCAGTTTTAATGCTTTTACTTTTTATAATTTTAACTTTTTAACTTCACATTTATTTACCTTTTAGTTTTAATGTTTTACATTTTCTTAGCTACTTTTTATAATTTTTTTTTTTTTTAAGTTTATTTTAAATTGTTATTAAGCAATTTGTATTTTGTAATTTTGTATGTGATTTGGAATTTATTGTTTTAGCCCTGAAGATGGAATTAGTGCATTCCGAAACGTTGGTACTATTAAACCTTGAAGGATGTTTGTATTTTCTCTGGTGTTCCTGTTCATTATTATATATATATATATATATATATATATATATATATCGTACGGTACACTTTAATTAGTACTTTGAACCGAAATTACTATAATTGTTTGGGGCTAGTATGTTCCATGGACTGCTCTCGATTTTCCTACGAAATTGCAAACAAGGGCAGTCGATGACCCTGATTTTGTTTCTGCAATCGGTTTTCTTGAGAAATGATAAAGAAAAATGTTATTGGATATTGAATAAATTTATTTACTGAAACAACGTAATACACTCCAACATCTTTTTGAATAAGTCTGAGCTGGTGTGGCGCTTACACTATACCATACAAATTCACAAAAAATGACAAGAATTAGTGCGATATATATCTTGCAAAAAACAATAGTATAATAAACTCGATTAAGTCGGGTTAGGTTAGGTTAGGTTAGGTGAGGCCAGGTTAGGTTAGGTAGGGTTAGGTCAGTTTAGGTTAGGTTAGGTTAGGTTAGGTTTCTGAAGGAAACCCTTGTTTGCAATTTCGTAGGAAAATCGAGAGCAGGCCATGAAACATAATAGGTCCAATTGTTTTTTGTTTATCCCAAAAAGAATGTTATTTTTTTTAAATTAGTGTATAAAAATGCACTAGAAAAATGTATTTTTAATTAAAGTTTTTACAGTTCCTAAAACTGAAAATATCATGTAAAACTTAGTGAGATTCCTGATTGAAACAGTAATTAGCCAAAATTAGTGAAAATTTCAGGGATTTCAAGATATTACTAATTTTACAATATATATATATATATATATATATATATATATATATATATATATATATATATATATATATTACTGTTACTGTAAACGAATATGATGTAGTATAAAAAGTCCTGAGTATTACGGTATTGTACATTATTATTATTATTATTATTATTATTTATGGACAATATAATTATATATGTGGTAACTTTGTAATTTTGTGGCCGGCCCCACCTATTTTTTTAACAACAACGCCCCGTCCCCCTCGACCTGACCCTTGATTGGCCGGTTGACCCAAGTTGATGACTGACGTAGGAATCTGGTAACTGCTTTTGTTGCATGATGCTCTTGATTGGTTTAGGAATAAAAGGAGGCTGGATTCAACTCTTTTTTTTTTTTTTTTTTTTTTTTTTTTTTTTTGCGTGGCGTGCGTGCGTACGTGCATGTGACTCGTGTGTGTGTGTGTATATATATATATATATTCCGTATGCATGTTAAAAAGAATACACGATAAATAAAATGAAAATTATAATGACCTGCTTTGTTATATGCATGCAGTATGTGGGTTTTAGGGATGGATAATGAGAGTTGGAAACATTTCTCTCCGACATCATCATATCGTAGAAATAAATGAAATTTGTGAAGTATACAAGAAAATGGTTTCAATTTTTCTTTGGAGTGCCTCCCTAAAACACTATATAAAAATAGAATCTGATCATGAATTTCCATCATATTTTTTTTATCATCATAATAGGAATAAATAATGCTTGAATAATGCGTGCTTGCGTGTGTGACTCGTATATATATATATATATATATATATATATATATTCAGTATGCACTTTAAAAAGAAAACATGATAAATGAATGAAAACTATAATGAGCTGCAGTATGTAGGTTTTAGGGATGGATAATGAAAGTTGGAAACATTCTCTCCATCATCATATCGTAGAAATAAATGAAATTTGTGAAGTATACACTATATAAAATTAGAATCTGATCATGAATTTCCTTCGTATTATTATTATTATTATCATAATAGGTATAAATAATGCTTGAAATTAAAATATTTGTATTATCTCTTTCTTCAAAAGAAATGTGGCCCCAAATGGAGCCGAGTTTGTTTGTGCAAGTGTGATATATATATATATAATATATATATATATATATATATATACATATTTTTTCGCTGTTCTTCTCACATTTGCTTCACAGGAGGAATAACGCATGGCGCTTATTTAGACGATGTATACTTAGTAACCGCTTTGGTTCCTTCAGATACAGCGTGCTTAGCAAGCTCTCCAGGAAGCAGGAGCCTGACGGCAGTTTGGATCTCTCGGGAAGTTATAGTAGACCTCTTGTTGTAGTGAGCCAGACGAGAAGCTTCGGCAGCGATTCTTTCGAAAATGTCATTCACGAAAGAATTCATGATCGACATAGCCTTCGAAGAAATGCCAGTGTCTGGATGCACTTGTTTCAAAACTTTGTAGATGTAGATACTGTAACTCTCCTTCCTCCTCTTTCTCTTCTTCTTCTTATCTCCTTTAGAAATAGACTTCTGCGCTTTGCCATCCTTCTTAGCCGCCTTTGCGGACGTCTTCGGAGCCATGATACAAAGACTGATGCAACGTTTAAACAAATTAAAAAAAACAAAAACTCGATCTCTGAAAAATTTCCTTTTCAAATGCAAATCGTTTCTTTCTGCGACAATTTTCGCCGCCTTATATAACTATTGGTGTATTACGTTCGAACTCCGTACAATTGTTGAATATGTAAGAAAAATTTTCCAAAAAGTGGAAGAGCCTTCTCGGTAATTATTTCTCTTTTTAACTGCAACGCTTTCATCGTCAATATGTCTGGTCGTGGCAAGGGTGGCAAAGTTAAGGGAAAATCGAAAACACGCTCGAGTAGAGCCGGTCTTCAGTTCCCCGTCGGTAGAATTCATCGTCTTCTAAGAAAAGGAAACTATGCTGAGCGTGTGGGTGCTGGAGCTCCGGTTTACCTCGCTGCAGTTATGGAATATTTAGCTGCTGAAGTTCTCGAATTGGCTGGAAACGCCGCTCGGGATAACAAGAAGTCTCGTATTATTCCACGTCATCTACAGCTCGCAATCCGCAACGATGAAGAGTTAAACAAACTCCTTTCAGGGGTCACCATCGCTCAGGGAGGTGTGCTCCCCAACATTCAAGCCGTTCTTCTACCAAAGAAAACTGAAAAGAAGTAAACGTGTATCATCATCATTATAATAAGGCTCCTACTGGAGCCACATTTTCTTTAAAAAAGGATAATAATTATTATTATTAAATTCGTTTCTTCAAGTGATTTTCATGTGTGTGTGTATATATATATATATATATATAGTTACGATAGAAGTGTTCTTCGGGAACCTTGTCCTCAATATGAATATGAAAACAAGAGATACGACTCTCAACATTTATTGGCCAAACGTTTCGGTCCACTCAGGGGCCATCTTCAGTGACTAAATAGAAGCATCTAAAAGAATAATCATAAAACTAAAGTAAATACAAATGTCAAACTGTACAATAATAAAATCTAATAGAAAAAAAAGTTAAAAAGCTGTTAAAAAAAAAAAAACTATCTAGATTATAAAACAAAAATGTAAAAATAAAACTAACTAAAATTTCAAAAATTAAAAGTTTAAAAATGTTAAGTTTAAAATTTTAAAAAATTTAATTTTTTTTTTAAAAACGACTGACCTGGATGGTAATAGTTACAAATGACAAGTGGAGAGAAAGGAAAAAACAACTTAAGTTAGTGCCGTAGTTGCGTTAAAAAGGTGTTGGTTGGTTAGGAAGTATGTAATTTTATCGAGGAAAGGCTATCGTTTAATTCTGGATTTAATTTCTTGATAAAAAGGGATTCTAAAATTTTTAAATCAAGTGAATTAGAAGCAGACGACAAAATAGCAAAGGAGTCCTGGTGGCACGGGTGGTCATGGATCTCTGAATGATGCCGAATAGCAGACGATTCAGGAGTGGAAAGAGGGCGAGAAGTTCGACAAGAAAAACCCAAATGCTTCGAAATCCTAAGTTTTAAATGTAGGGCAGTCTGCCCCACATAACGACTTTGACAGGTCGCACATGTATATAAATAAATAACAAAGGATCTCAAAAGCACGGGGAGGTGATCTTTATGGCGAAAAAAGGATTGCAGACAATTAGAATTAGAATTAATGATTATAAAGTCGCGTTGAGGGAAATGTCTGTCCAAAATAAAGTGGACATCTTTTTTAAGTTGAAAAGTTAGTGGGTCTAAAAATGGAAGCTTAAGATAAACCTTCTGTTTCGGAACCGTGGACTGAATTATTTTAGGTGAATATAGGTTATTTAAAAAATTAGAAATTAAAGTCTCAAAAGTCAAAGTACAATAAAAATTATAGTTGAAAAATCTCTTAAGATACTGAATTTCTAAGTCAAATAAAGACCAACTTGAACAAAGGTGATAGGCTCTAAAAATACGACTTTTAAAAATAGCCACCTTAAAACTAAGTGGAATATTGCTGAAAAAATGAGTACCGAGTTGGGTAGTAGTTTGGTTTCTGTATACTTGTGTTGAGAAGCCTGTACTATGTTTATTTATGTTAACATCAAGAAACGAAATTTTATTGTATTGTTCTACTTCCATAGAGAATTTAATATTAGGATGCTTAGTATTAATGTAATTTAAAAATAAAGGGGCATGATCTTTATGCTTAAAAATGACAAAACAATCATCTGCATAACGTTTAAATAAAATAGGTTTAAAATCAAGCGGGCAATCCCTCAGCCACTTTTCCTCGTGAAAACATAGAAAACTGTAAGCAAAGGACGGACTAAGGGGCGAACCCATTGCCATTCCCTTAAATATTGAGAGTCGTATCTCTTGTTTTCATATTCATATTGAGTATATATATATATATGAAAATTATTTCACGAAGGTAACACGTGAAAAATATTTATGATGAATAAAACCACGAAGGAAAGGAAACACAAAATGGTGCTCAAGCGCTTTCGTCTAATGACATCCTCAGGAACACTGAAGTACATAAAAAGGTTAAGCCTATATATAGGTTACAGAAAGAAAAAAAAAAAAAAAAAGAAAAATAAATAACATACATACACACACACACACATATATATATATATATATATACATACATATCTATATATACAAATACATACATACATACATACATACATATATACAATAAACAGAGAAGTAAAAATAATAAAAAATTAAAAATTAAAACCTTAAAGGATTACCAGTGAGGTTACTATTTGATGTTACTATTTGTACGACTGTAATTGTGAATTTATTCTTGACAGTCTTTTTTGTTTCTCATTTATGTTGAAATTCATCTATATGATAGCACTAATCACAAATGAAGTTCCTTATATTAAATAATTTAAATAATTTCAAGACACACACACACACAATAACATACACACACACACACTTATATATATATATATATATATATATATATATATATATATATATATATATATATATATAATGATACTTAAGAACATTCAGAAACAAATCGTTTTCGTATATAATTAATTGAAACGTTTTTTTAGTTCATTTTATATATATATATATTATATATATATTTATATATGGAAATGAACTCAGAATGGTTCCCTGAGATTTTTTTATAATACACACAGACCGTGCATGGAACAAGTAACTTTTCTATGAAGATTAAATCCACTATAGTCCGAATAAATAATGGTAAATGACAAATACTGTAGTTTTTTTCTTTTTCATGATGCTAGACAACGTCGGGCTAGCATCATGAAAAAGAAAAAACTATAGTATTTGTCATTTACCATTACTTATTCGGACTATTGTGGATTTAATCTTCCTAGAAGATATATATATATATATATATATATATATATATATATTATAATATATTATATATTCGTACGGTACACTTTAATTAGTACTTTGAACCGAAATTACTATAATTGTTTGGGACTAGTATGTTCCATGGACTGCTCTCGATTTTCCTACGAAATTGCAAACAAGGGCAGTCGATGACCCTGATTTTGTTTCTGCAATCGGTTTTCTTGAGAAATGATAAAGAAAAATGTTATTGGATATTGAATAAATTTATTTACTGAAACAACGTAATACACTCCAACATCTTTTTGAATAAGTCTGAGCTGGTGTGGCGCTTACACTATACCATACAAATTCACAAAAAATGACAAGAATTAGTGCGATATATATCTTGCAAAAAACAATAGTATAATAAACTCGATTAAGTCGGGTTAGGTTAGGTTAGGTTAGGTGAGGCCAGGTTAGGTTAGGTAGGGTTAGGTCAGTTTAGGTTAGGTTAGGTTAGGTTAGGTTTCTGAAGGAAACCCTTGTTTGCAATTTCGTAGGAAAATCGAGAGCAGGCCATGAAACATAATAGGTCCAATTGTTTTTTGTTTATCCCAAAAAGAATGTTATTTTTTTTAAATTAGTGTATAAAAATGCACTAGAAAAATGTATTTTTAATTAAAGTTTTTACAGTTCCTAAAACTGAAAATATCATGTAAAACTTAGTGAGATTCCTGATTGAAACAGTAATTAGCCAAAATTAGTGAAAATTTCAGGGATTTCAAGATATTACTAATTTTACAATATATATATATATATATATATATATATATATATATATATATATATATATATATATATATATATAATATATATATATATATATATATATATATATATATATATATTATATATTACTGTTACTGTAAACGAATATGATGTAGTATAAAAAGTCCTGAGTATTACGGTATTGTACATTATTATTATTATTATTATTATTATTTATGGACAATATAATTATATATGTGGTAACTTTGTAATTTTGTGGCCGGCCCCACCTATTTTTTTAACAACAACGCCCCGTCCCCCTCGACCTGACCCTTGATTGGCCGGTTGACCCAAGTTGATGACTGACGTAGGAATCTGGTAACTGCTTTTGTTGCATGATGCTCTTGATTGGTTTAGGAATAAAAGGAGCTGGATCAACTCTTTTTTTTTTTTTTTTTTTTTTTTTTTTTTTTTTTTTGCGTGGCGTGCGTGCGTACGTGCATGTGACTTGGTGTGTGTGTGTATATATATATATATATTCCGTATGCATGTTAAAAAGAATACACGATAAATAAAATGAAAATTATAATGACCTGCTTTGTTATATGCATGCAGTATGTGTTTTAGGGATGGATAATGAGAGTTGGAAACATTTCTCTCCGACATCATCATATCGTAGAAATAAATGAAATTTGTGAAGTATACAAGAAATGGTTTCAATTTTTCTTTGGAGTGCCTCCCTAAAACACTATATAAAAATAGAATCTGATCATGAATTTCCATCATATTTTTTTATTATCATCATAATAGGAATAAATAATGCTTGAATAATGCGTGCTTGCGTGTGTGACTCGTATATATATATATATATATATATATATATATATATCAGTATGCCACTTTAAAAAGAAAACATGATAAATGAATGAAAACTATAATGAGCTGCAGTATGTAGGTTTTAGGGATGGATAATGAAAGTGGAAACATTCTCTCCATCATCATATCGTAGAAATAAATGAAATTTGTGAAGTATACACTATATAAAATTAGAATCTGATCATGAATTTCCTTCGTATTATTATTATTATTATCATAATAGTATAAATATATGCTTGAAATTAAAATATTTGTATTATCTCTTTCTTCAAAAGAAATGTGGCCCCAAATGGAGCCGAGTTTGTTGTGCAAGTGTGATATATATATATA
>JAJOZX010016904.1:0-44776 GCA_023014485.1 Bathynomus jamesi
CCAATCAGGATGATTCTTACAGTCAGGTTAAGTTATGTTTGGTTAGGTGGTGATTCTAGTTAGTCATTTCCTACGTCACTAACTTTCGGCCAATCAGGGGTAAAAAAAACTGAGATCACCTGAAGATCAGGGCCCCCAGCTTCGTTAGTTAGCCTTATAAGGCTAACTAACGAAAATATCACGACTTAACCTAACCAATCGTTACAACTGTGCCCTTGACGATTGGTCAGGTTAAGTCGTGATATTTTCGTTAGTTAGCCTTATAAGGCTAACTAACGAAGGCTGGGGGCCCTGATCTTCAGGTGATCCAAAAACTGGTATCCCCGAAACTTAATATTTATGAAGAATTCATATTCATCCAACTAAAAATGAACGAATACAAATCAGAGTTCGATGAATTCATTAAAATCAAAGGGAATGAAATGATTAATTTTACGCTAAAAGCATCAGTAATATTAAATATGCATTACAAAGCTTCAGAATGAAGGACAAATTAAATTTTTTACTGGTTGTATCGTAAATAATGGTCATTGTAATCAAATATAAATGTCTAACTACCTTTCTTCATTGTTAACTCAACATCATTAACCATTACCAGGCATGAACGTGACTTGCTTTAAACTGTATAACTCTGGGTATAAAAAAATGAAACCTTTAAAGTAATCTTATGAACACCTGGGTTCCATTTCTTGACGAGAAACACTCGGAACATATATTATTCCAGTTTACGCATAAACTGTAAACGGAACTGCGATATGACGTCGAATATGTCGTGGTATTCCATTAATTTAATTCTTTCAACCGATTCTTAAATGTTTTAATTATGAACCATTCAAAATTTGTTCTTTTACATTTACACCTTTTTTCAAAAATAAATATTCTCCAATGTTCTCAAGATCCCTTTTTTATGTAGGAAAAGTATAAATTTTATGACTTAGCTCCGTTAAGTCAAAAGACATTTGAAAGTTAAGAAAAAATGGATGATTTCGCCAAAAGTCACAGAATGAAGTAATGTTCAGCGATGCTGAAAGTCTCCTTATGTTACATCTTAACCAAAAAAAAAAAACGGTTGAATTCTCTTCACCCACACAGAAATGGGTTTATCTTTCAAATTAAGTCATACTCTTATAACGTACCGATCACTCATTCTTCCTCTTTCTAAGAATTTTCAATTAAATTTTTAGGTCGATTTAAAAAGGGTTTGGCATACATTATGCAGTTTTTATAATAGGACAGCTCTATTTTTCGTTGAATTTCTCTTCTCTTTTTTCCTAATAACATTTTAATTTTACATTTTATTCTACTCTAATTCCATCTGCCATATTTTACTGGATTTTCATCCTTTAAATTTTATACCACGCAACTTCAGCCTTTATTAATTAATGTGATAAACTTCAAAATGCCTTCACAATTCATCAAAATGTACAATATTCATAATCGCCTTTCATTTATCTTTAATTCATTGCGAGAGATTTTTTATCTATCTTTTTATCTATCTTTATTTTTATCTCTCTTTTATTTTACAATTTTACACAAAATATGTTTTCCTGTCTTGCGGGGGTTACGTCGTGGCTAGTGTCGTAACACCGCTTCCGTTGATCAGCGAAGTAAAGCGACACTGGGTCTGAGTTGTTGTTGGATGGGGGACCCCCTCTGCGTCTAGATTACGAGACAACCTCGTTTCCGATCCCACGTAAAACTGTAGGTGCTCTCCTTCACGTGACCTTTGCCGTTACGAAGGAGGTTAGACAACCCCATCATTACATTACATCTTACCGTCCATACTTTCATTTATGTCACTCTACTGATCTTGAGGGTTCCTACTTTGTTCAACATATTTTCCTTCACTTCTGCTTAATGATCGATATCCCTTTTCGTTTCTTTTAATCATGGCTTTTCTTAAGATCTTCGATACATCTCACTGCGTCGTTTACTATCCTTCACCATTTTCATTCATGTCACTCTACTGATCTTGAGTGAGAGTTCCTACTTTGTTCAACATATTTTCCTTCTCTTCTCAACATATTTTCCTTCTCTTCTGCTTAATGATCGATATCCCTTTTCGTTTTTTTTTAATCATGGCTTTTCTTAAGATCTTCGATACATCTCACTGCGTCGTTTACTGTCCTTCACCGAACCATGCAATTCCTTCTTCCTTACTCTATTCCTCACACTTAGAAACCAGTTATCATATCCACGTACTCCTACGTGGATATGTACTCCTGCTACAGATTTTTAGAAAATTAGCAAATCAATTATTTGCAAATTTTATTCTAAGGAAATGTCTAATTCCTAACGTAACTTAACTAAGCCTAACCTAACCTAACCTAACTTAACCTACCTAACCTACTAACCTAACCTAACTTACATTTCCTTAGGATAAAATTTGTAAATAATTGATTTGCTAGTTTTCTAAAAATCTGTAGCAGTCCGCCAGACCGAAAAGACCTTTAATTTATAATATTCCTTATAATGTTCATTATGATATTCATTTATTATAATATTTATTGAAAATTAAACAATTCTATTCATTTCCAGTTTCACGCAGTCCTCTAACAACTTTTGCTCACTCACCTCCAAATTACACACAGTGTTTTGAATAGCAGAAGTAAGTAAACTAAGAACATGTGAAACTCATTAGGCTATATCTCAGGAATATGTATAAAGGTGCAAGAATCAACACTGTAGATGTAATTTAAGAAAATGATTCAATGCTATATTGTACCTAAACCGAATCTGAACACAGCAGCGGTTAGGCCAAACTATAATACAGCCCATTGCGTTAACTCGTCAATAATTATTATTAAAGAGCACCATCGGGAATCGAACCAAATGAGCTGCGGCCGATGGGCTGAACACTGTAAGAAACAGTTAGTTATTGTGATCCAAACTGGATACTTTTCTACCCATCCTCAGCAGTAGCGGATTTAGATTTTCGAAAGGTGGGGGGGGGGGGACCTTTACATATGTAAAATTGCGCCAAAACAATGTTTAATTACAGTATATAAATATAATTACATACACTGGAATTAAAAATACATATGTTAACCCTTTAAGCACCAGCAGGCAAAGTTTTAGCGTTTACTAAAATGTTGTTAAAGACCAGGTTTCTGGTAGTAAATATTGGAACTAATTTGATTAATGTTATCTAATCCATCCGTTCAAAGTATTACCTGAATCAGTCATTTAGAGAGAGGAAGATCGTGAATGTGAATACTACGCAAAGGGTTTACAAGCACATTAACCTTGTGTCTACAAATGCTAACAACCATTAATAAGTGAATATGTAAAGCTGGAAAGCATAATTTAATTGAGTATAAGAAGGGAAATATTATTTCTATACACAGTTTCTAAAAATAAAATTGAAAGGTAAGTTGCCAGGTATTTACAAGGGTGGTGTTGATAGTTTTATAATTTAAAAAGTATGTACTTTTTTGAAATTAAAAAATTTATTATAATATATAAAGCATTTGGAAGGGGAGCCAAAATTGACCAAAAGAGACGCTAAATTGACAAAAAGGAACGACCCCCCCCCCTCCCCAGTAAATCCGCTAGTGATGCTCAGTACCAAACAAGTTCCAATTCAAGAGATAGCTATAATTACTACACTGATTGAATACTTTTATTATGACCACTTATTGAATAGTTCAAATTGAATGCTTCAAAGATAGTCAATGCGTATTTATTTCTGAGGCGGGACTTTTGAACTCACCCTGTATAAAGAAAGAAATTATGTAGTTGATTAAATAATGTTGAAAATCCATAAATTCTCGCCCCCATTTTATTGATCCCTCTCGGAATAAGTAAGGATAAAAAAAAATCTTAATTTTTGCAAATAGTTTAGTCCTCCTTTTAACGTTTTCTATGGAAGTAAATTCTGAACGCGAAAACGATCCATAATATAGATCGCAAATTTTAATAATGTAAAAAAAAAATTTTTTTGTCGTGTATTTGGTGTACTATATTTAATACTTTTTTTAGGCAGTTTATGAGGTCATTCATTCATAACTATTTCTTTTTTCCTTTTTATATACACTCTATATACAGGGTGTCCCATAAGTCCGGTCTCATAGGAACATTTATTATAAATTAAATTTACCAAAGTACTACATCAGAACTAAAAACAAACGTTCAAATGGATGTCTCGTTTTGGGACCTTTTTTTTTTTTGTTGCAGGTACAATAACACGCAATGGTTAATATGGTAGTGAGTTACACTCGTGAGGAAAAGGCGGAGACGTATTAATCATTGAGTGTTATTCTACCCGCGACAAAAAAAAAGGATCCCAAAATAAGACATCAATTTGAACATTTGTTTTAATTCTAATGTATTATTTTTGTAAATTTAATTTAAAATAAATTTTCCTATGAGATCGGACTTATGGGACACCCTGTATAAGAATACATATTCACAAGAAAGAATGACAATCCATTCCAAGGTCTTTCGTATATTCAGCAGTACACCTCGTCAGGGAATGAAGGGAAAAGGCAAGAAATAAAAAAAAAGATATATATACTGTATATATATATATATATATATATATATATATATATATATATGTGTGTGTGTGTGTGTGTGTGTGTATATATATATATATATATATAGCGTAAACAAAAGAGTTAGGAAGAATTCGTAAAAAAATAACAAGTACTGATAAAGGTGAAAGATATTTTAACAAGATGGGGTTCATTTTAAACGTTCCCGAACTGTTAATGAAAATATTTATAAAATAGATGAATGCACATTCCAGAATGTCCCTTTTGGTTACGTCTTTATTTTTGACAAGACCTTTAGAACTCTTCCAATTAATGCTATGATATATTTATACTTATGGTTAAACAATGCATTAAAATTATTTGACGTCCTGCACGTATATTTATGCTGTTTCATTCTGACGCCTAAAGTATTTCCAGTTTGATCTATATAAACTGAGTGGCATCGTTTATATCCAATTGAGTAGACGCAGCCAGCAGCATTATCTGCTGGAAGATGTTTAAAATTTATATGGTAAGGTAGGCTAAGGATATTTTTATGATCAAATTCATTTTCAGTTACATTATTATAATACCTTCTTTTAGCTTTGCTTAAACAACTTTCTGGAAATGGAATAGGATAACATAGTTTAGTGCCAATGTTCGTAATCTAAAAATTCAGGCCTGACAGCTCTTAATGCTCTGAGAAACTAAGAAAAAAAATTACAAGATTTTATTGAGGGCTGATGGTCAGAATAAAAAGAAACAAGAGTTATTGTTAGTAGGTTTGCGAAAAACTTCAAATTTGATTTGATGTGTGCCTCTCCGAATTTTTAGATCTAGAAATAAAAAAACATTCGTCATTTTCCTTTTTAACAGTAAATTTTATAGGTGAACTAAATTATTGAGCCTATCAAGAAATTCATCAACATACAAATTATATTATAACTATAAGGCCAAAGTCATAAGACATCATCTATATACCGGTACCAAACAAGGTTGAAATTCTACTTTCAAAATATTCCATATATAAATTAGCTAACAGAGGTGAGAGGCGATTTCCCATTGCCACTAAATAAACAACATAGCGTAAAACTTATCTTAAACTGAAATTTACAACCTTTGACGCAAAGCTTAATTAATTCAGTAAGTGCGTTGCACTCAGCAGGGAAGGAATACTCGGAAAACGTAATTTTAGAAAGTGAAGCATGTCATTAACAGGGATTTAACTGAATAAAGAATATACATCAGAATTAACCATTTTGAAGTTAGAACCATTAGGAAACCTCAATTTGTTAATAAGATCCATTCTATTTACAATATGGGATTTAAAAATAGAGCCAACTGAAGGAGTTAATAAATTAACTAACCATTTTGATAGCTTATAGGTTACGGAGTTTACAGAGCGAATAATAGGTCTCGTGGAATTGTTAAGTTTTTGTGTTTTGACTAAACCATATAAATAAGGTAATGATGGAAGTTGAAAAACTTTGCTCACGAAAATCTTTGCTCTCTTATAAAAACCGTTTGGGTACCCCAAATATCTTTGAAATTGTGCCAAAACCTTATCATGCCCATGCCCAACAGCAGCAAAGCAAAAGTTGATACCGAGGGAGGGTTACTGATCATTAAACCTACAACAAAAATGTATCATAATTCCTTAATATATTTATTCCAAACTTTTGGCCAAGACTGTAATATTTCAAGGTATTTCATTTGGCATATTTTTCCATTAGTGTGAGCATCAGTAATGAACATAAACTCATGTATTCTTCTTTGCAAATTACAAAAAAAAAAAGAACTGGTCTTCCTTCCACATAACCATCAACGTTCCATTTTAATTCTCTAAAGACAGTTAATCAGATAATGAGAATGATCCAAATAAGATAACTTTATGTATTACTAATAGGTTCATTGTTTTATTTTAAAATGATGCATACTAGATACAGATATAGGTATAGAAGTGAATTCGAAACCGTCCTTGAATTACATTTATATATATGTATAGATGCAGAATATCACTAACTTTTAAATGCCGTATGAGCCAAGACTTGGTAGGCATGTATAGGCGAAAAGCCAGTGTACTTAGAAGGCCAAGTGAACTCCCATTTATGTTAAATTATATTCATGGTTTCGCGGTCTAATTTTGCCTCGTGGGAATAAATAAACTGTACACAATTTTCATCTAATTCTACCTTTTTCAAGGAAAGGAAATCATTTTATATATATATATATATATATATATATATATATAGAGAGAGAGAGAGAGAGAGAGAGAGAGAGAGTATGCTTTCTTATTTAATTTAGTATGCGCATTAGAAGGCAAAGTAAGTGACAAGAATAGAAAAATTATTCTCTTATTCTGCCCATTATTTAGAAGAAATAAGCAGCAGCCTTGTGTCCAAATTCCCGCGGCCTTTGTTTTCGCTCACTTAATGGAACACTGCATGAGGAGGTACTTGCGAGGACTCCGTTTTTGAATTAAAACTTTTGACATACTCTATGAATAAATTAATGAAATGAGTCTATAATACGAGATATAAGTTCATAATTCTTTATTTTATATATATATATATTTATGTGTGTGTGTGTGTGTGTGTGTGTGTGTGTGTGTGTGTGTGTGTGTGGGTGGGTGTATGTGTGTGTGTGTTTACGGTTTAAAAAATAACTAAATCTCTGCAAGGCGTCGTAAATAATTAAAATTGAGGGATGAAATAATCTTTAAGATCTTATCATTGAATAGTATGCGTTCGTATGAAAACGGAGCAAAGCCTTTAAGCTCATTTTCTAATCGCAGAGAATGAAATAACTTGAAACGAGTTGTGCGACATCTCGGCAACTGATCACAGTCGTCCAATTTGACTTATTTGTAAGGAAGTATTAATCTGATTATAATTATCAAACTTATTTCCTTCAAGCTTGAAAACCACTTTTCAAAGCGGTTTTGCAGCATTTATGTTAGTGGAGAAAATGAGTAAAGTTTAGGACAGGTAATAACTCAAGATTTGTAAGGAACTTTATATGAAATCCGGCGCCATTTTCTACTTAATACTGCCTTGTAAGACATTCTCTCATTACCGGACAAAAATGGCCTTTTTGTCTCAAACAACTTTCATTCAGAATTTATTGCAATGCGAGAGATTTGGTAGCAGAATTAATATGAAATAGGGAACAGTAATTTAATATCATATAACTCAGCACAGAGACTATAAAAATAAAATTTCCATCATACAAAGCTTCATTTTATAAAGCCTCATCTCGTTTTTTAACTGTTTTGAACTTTTAATTTTGTCCATTTCGAGCTACGGACGGAAAATGGGAAACATAAATTGTAAAGTTAAATCCATTTCAATGACAGTTCATTTCCATATCGAAATGGAAAAGCTAGAAGCGTTTTTAACGTAACAAAATAGTTAATAACTATTTAATTATTTCCTAGCAATTAATTTAAGCCGTTAGCATAATTAATATATGATATTTTTGCTCGCGTTTCCAGCTTATAACCTGAAGTAATTAAATTTTGTGGTTTGTGAATAACGAACTTTTTTATAATCACAGCTTAATTATGAATCACGTACTCATGCCTTGAAAATGTCACTTTTATTTGCCAAAGTGCGTCATTTGACTTGACCGAAAATATATTTAGGAATGTGGTGATCAGGTTTCATTATCTTTGGTTGTGAGAGATTTTGGGTTGCTGATGTTGTTTCAGAGCGAATGTAAATTCGTTATAAATTAAGATAGAAATAACAGTAATAATTTATATTTACATGCTACATCGTCTCCAAAATGGGAACTAATACTGAAGTCTTTGTATGTATCAAGTAAAGAGAACAGAAAGTAATGATTCTTTAACAGTCAGTTGTTACGAAGATTGTAACACCAGAAAAGGTTAATTGGAGGCTACCGCAGTACCGCAGCTGTGACAGTACAGAATCTGCCTCTTCTCTCATGTTAGTGTTTTTTTTATTTGCACGGTTAGGGACACAACCCTCTAGTATTTACGTATTCACTGCTACTTTATACACGCACTGGGATAGACAGGATTAACCGGCGAATTGATAATCATCACTAGTTATTTTTATGTTAGCACAGAACGGGAACAAAGCGTTCGTACACTACGAGATAGAAACACACACACACACACACACACACACACACACACACACACACACACTGTGTGTGTATATATATATATATAAAATATATATCATAAATAAACCATTCTTTCATTATGTCACGCATGCGGTAACAAAACAGATATAAACCATGTCTGAACATCGTTTCAAATCTCAGATCAAGGCAGTACCAGAGGTGAAAGCCTCGCTCTTCTCATTACGGCTTAGAAAACGCTTAAATATGATTAATTTCCTTTCTCATAAATCTAAATATTGCAAGACTGGAAAACAAGAAAGTAAGATTTGCTAAATTTTCAAATAAATTAAAGTGTGTCTTTCGTTTTCTCAGCGGGGATGTCAAGTCGCAGGTATGAAATTTATGCGAAGACCCCAAGTAATGTCATTCATTGTAAATGATAGGAAAACAGCGGAAAATGGCAACATTTGGTAAGAAAGTTGTATCAAAATATAAAATTACAATTACAACTTTATTGTTAATAATAATACTAACAATAATAACTAGATGGGCTCAGTTCGCCTGCCCAACTAGGACCTCGCTTCGCTCGAGCAAACCCTCTCCTCCTATCTTTAATAATAATTAATTAATGTCACAGCCGGTTAATAGACACCTAATGTGAAGATTCCCTCAAAAAAACTTTCAAAATATTTTCTCCTGAAAAGTGAAACTTTAAAGTAAATATTTTTTCAAATTATTTTAGTTTCTGCTTTCGCAGAAATTCTTAATAATGAAGAAGTCAGTGAGTAACCACTTCACTATTCAACCCTTGTTAATTTCATGGACCTAGCTATTATCCATGAGACTGAACCTACTTACAAGTACAACACCAAAAGAGAAGACTTTGTTTTAGTAATAACGCTAGTTCAACTTCAGTGATGTATAACTTGGAAACGAGAAATTTAATGCGATCATTTTAGCTTCTCAGCGTATCATATCCATTTAAAGAAAACAGAAATCTGAGTGGTCACTTTTCTCACTCATTTATGTCCGGCGAATGAAATTGATGGACTTTAATGCTTTTAGTGTTTATTTTCATATATAGCTATTCTTCCAGTCCTTAGAGGCATATCGCAAAAAATTAAGTGAACACACTGTCCAATTATTTTTCCTTTATTTAGACCTAATCAATTATTTTTTATGTCACTGACGCGTTTCTACTCTCCGGAATTGGAAAAAAACCAACCACAGAAGCGCATATTAAAAAAGGCAGAATATCACGCTATTTTATTATTCAAACTCGTGTCTGATATTTTTCCCTTCAGAAATATTTGATGTTTCTTCACTGGACTGGATAAACGATTTGAGAATTTAAAGACGAAAATGCTTCAGTATGAGGTGGCAAGTAAACTTTTTCAGTATCCACCAATTTATGGCACTCAACATTTTTTTTGTCCAGGAGTGAAAGATTGACGAGGTTGCCAGTTCTTAACAGTATAATGAGAATTCTTTGCTCTGCTGCCTGATTCACAAAGAAAACAGCAATATTTTGTATAGCCAAATTGTAAACCAGGAAGCAGCCTAATGACTTTGAGATCACCACAGATATGTTAGTTGTATCTTTTGTAATTTATTGTATTCAGGAGAAATTCCATATTTTCATACGACTCTTTCATATGGATAGTATGTCCAATAACTGAAGGATAGATATTTCCAGCATGCAACAGGACAGCTTTCACACTAAATTTTGACGAATCGATGAAAAGTCGCCATTCTAAAGGTTTATGTTCGTGTCTTAGCCATCATCAAACTATCAATGTCATTACAAAAGGAAAGATCAGCAGTCATAGAAAAGAATTTTTATATATTTTTTTGGCTTTTGCGAAAAAACGGATTTGCTGGTATCGTTTGCAAGCAAGTTTCATCCTTGTAATTTGGATCTAAGAGTTCTGTTTGATTTTTCGATGAATTCAGATCTCGAACCAGTTCATTAAGTTCAGGTTGAGTTATCAAGTAAGGCTCTTTTTCTTGAGTTTGTCGATGCTCTTCATCCTTATCTGACAATTCCATAGGTTAATTTTCAGCAAGTTCATCATCATCATCATCATCTACGTTCCACGATCCATGGGGCTTAGGAACTGGTAGTTTCACAATGTACTACTACTGGTGGCATTGCGGAAGGCAGATCCGGGTATTCAATTGTCTTCTTATTTTTCGAGGAAAACCCACTACCCTTGGTTAAACAAAAATAACAGTCTTTAAAGTGATCTTTTTGCTCTCTCCAAATCATGGGGACTGCAAATGGCATAGAGGTACTCGTACCTTTTAACCAACCCCTGAGGGTCACAGCACAATGCGCAGAGTATAATGTGGGGAGCCCAAACTTTATCTTGATCCCCGATTTTGCACCCAAAGTAGAGCTCATAAGTTTTTTTAATTAAGGGAGTAATGTTTCTTTTGTGATCTTGTATCACGTAATCACCGCACACATAACAGAAAGTGTTAGGATTGTTCACACATTTACGCGACATTCCAAATTATCCTTTTTTCCTTCAAGGCGCTATTTTGTGTAACACAAGCACAATTAAATGATTAGCTAAATGGAAAAACTATAAAATCAAACTTCACTGCACATGAACAGACCCTCACCATGAAGCAGCTTGCGGCAAACTGAATGACTCATAACTGCAAGTAGCCCTCTATGACAGATAACAGAAAGAAAATTGACCTGTTACGACAGATCTGAACGTGTCAGGAGCAGAAATTACATCATCCTACATTAGCTAAAACATTTTCTGCTGGGGTACTCTCAGCTTTGGGGTAGATGTAGTTTTAATAATTTGTTCAATTTATCATCTACATAAAAATTTGGTCAAAAATTGAGCCCCAAATATCTCGAAAAGCTGACGTGATAGCAAAATTTCGTTATCATTTTCGTAATCAGAGATGAAAAATGCAAAGGAAACAACTACTATTATCAGAGAAAAAAAAATGTTGAACAGTGTAATCAATCAGAAGAACATTCTTCTTTCAACATTCCTTCCGAGTTTCATCATGACTGCTCGAAAATCCATGACTAGCAATTATCACTAATACCGATAATACTATTAATAATTACAACTTTTGAAGATAATATTATTAACTTATGTTTACAGGAGAATATTTTGACTTCTTTCACTTTTGCTCGTACGCGCAGTATTTTGCGAGTTGATACACTGACCTAGTGACCTATGGTAAAAATTTATGCAAATAACCCCGTTAGGGTATATTTCATAGAACCCTATAGAGGTAATATTTCATAGAACCCTATAGAGGTAATATTTCATCCAAATTTCATGAAAATCCGATCAGTAGTTAAGTCGGAAAGCGTGACCAAAAAAAAAAAAAAAAAATGGAAGAAAAATAATAATAAATTGAGCGATTACAATAAGAATTTCTCCACAGAAATTCTTAAGGCAATTCAAATTTATTCTTCAAAAGACAGTATAGAGAGAATACAGGCTGAATTTTCAATAAAAAGGATAATTTTAAATATTACATCTTAGAAATTGCCATTGCCATATACCTTTCATGACAATGAATACATTATACACAATTTATATACGTAGGATCAGGACATCTATATACAATAGGCTACTTCGGATTTATTATTGAAATGATAATTCATTAGTATATATTAGTGGTGGACCGGATGTCAGTTTTTCAACATCTGCGGATGCGGATCTTTAATTTCAATATCCGCGGATGCGGATGCGGATACTTAGTTAATCTATGAATATAATATAGAATTATGAATATATGACATAATTTTTCAAATTTCGTGATATCACTATTATGGCAGGCAATGCATAAGAATTAAAATCAATATTAATGTTTTCATTATGATAAAAATAATAACTTTCTCAAGAGTTTCAGCCACAGAAAATTGAATGAAACAAGTTTCATTCAATTTTCTGTGTTACCAGGTATTTATATTTTGAGGTTTATAAGTATATTTGTTTGTTCATTAATAATTAATACTTTACATGAAATGTGCATGACTGGGCCTTATAAGCTACTTTATAAGTTAATTTAATTGTAAATTGCATAATTTATTAGAGGTAATATCCGCATAACATCCGCAGTCAGAAGTGCGGATGCGGATGTTAAAAATGATGCGGATGCCGATATCCGGTCCACCACTAGTATATATTAGTTAATACTGTTTTGAAAGAACTTTAATGAGGCGAATATTTTTTATTTCAAGAAAGTAGTAATTTTCACATGAAATTCATTTTTTGTTAAAAGTTTTCGGAGAAATGAAAGAACAGAATGTGGGGGGGAAAACTCGAGAAGAACAGCAAACTAATACTAATAATAATTTTCTTCTGGCTTTAAAACCATAATTCTTCTTTGCCAAAATACATCTCTCTAATTTTAACGTTATATTTTAATACAAAAATGACATTAATCCCGGCGGATTAGGTTAGGTTAGATTAAGTTAGGGTTGGTTAGGTTAGGTCAGACTATGTTAGGTTGGTTAAGTTAGGTCAAACTATGTTAGGTTATTAGTATCGATGAAATTTCCCGTCGATAGAAAGTCTATTCGCCCACAAACATAAAACTAGTCTGGAAGAGTTTTACACCATCCTGACCGTCTACAAGACATTTTATCGCCAAGTACCCTGATGGTTAGAGTAGGTTAGGTTAAGTTAAGGTAATAATAATAATAATATCGACAGAATATCATACTGACAAAATATGTACAGTTCCCGAATATCTCCCTCTTCACTTATTTTTGCGTGTAAGAATAACATTTATTCAGAAGGTATAAATAAATAAATATTATTGTCTGAAGTAAGGCTTCGGACTAAACTGCCATCAATATTCAACTGCGTTCCAACAAAGTGAGTGGACGAAATCGTGAATTTTGTGCATTTTTAAAGCTCGATTTTAGTTTCATAATAAACGCTTGACTTTGGTTTTCAAATATGTTAATTAAATTCCTTATATTATGTTACTGATTATATCATTTTAATAATTACTTAAATTTAAGCGTACCAGCGAGGCTCGCGAACTGTAGGGTGATTTTGACGGCTTAAAAATTCTTAGATTTCTATATTTCCGAGCTAGACTACTCATTTCTTATCCTAAGTTCCTGAGATGTTTTCCTTATTAATTTTCCTTTCGACTGGTAACCATTATAAATTTCCATGTAAAGTCTTTCCAATTATAGAGCTTCTCAAACCTAATTCTACGATAGATTAAGCCCTCTCCAAAGCTGTGTTAAAAGGAACCACAGCGATTACTAAATAAACATCGTCTAATATAAACGCATCATGCGAATGCCAAAAACATAGCTTAGTTACATACAGTAGATCCAATTCAGAAAATTCCATAACCTTTTTATGTTAACCTTTCTACAAACTGGTTATCGTTTACATATTATGGAAAATACGCACATATTTGTCAAGGAAATGTAGTGTTGAATTCTGATATAAAATTTATTAATGAATATTAGTGATTATTTCAAACGGAGTTAAATGTAATGTGTTAAATCGTATTAAATCGTTGTTCAATCGTAAAGTTGCTGCTATCACTCATTTCAAATGGGTCTGAAAGAAAAACGAAAGTCAGTTAGTATTTTACTGGGGTGACAAGACATTGTGGACACCCTGTACAGTATTGGGCTTCCAGCATTTTCAGCCTGTGCGAAAATCTGATTGAGTCAACGAGCAGCTGCTCGGTCACTCAGTGACTATTGACTCAGTTTCCTCAGAGTTATCACTCCCCCGTTTTCTTTGTCCCTCATTGTTGCTATACTGTATATATATATATATATATATATTTATAATATATATTAGGGTGTCACTTAAATGCAAAGTTTGAAATTTTCATGCTGACACCCGCGAATCTATTCCATTGGTAAAAAAAACATGGTGACTGAAAAATCTTTTTATTTGAATAACTATAAAAGGTCGCCCCCGCCTTCCAAAGTTTAATGCTTGCGCGGCGTCTCCATAATCGTTCATTAGATATCTATATATCTCTATATATGTGTGTGTGTGTATCTGTGTGTGTCTGAATATCTGAGAAATAAAGTGAACAATACTTAACGATTCACCGTTTCTCATTTCAGCTACGTGATTTCTGGTGATGGAAACCCGGAAGTGTATATACCTATTAGGGGCAGCGGTTGATGAGGTGAAAGGATGCAAGCTTCCTTCCTACAGGCAAGCATTCGGTTACTTCCTTTACCTTCACCATGAAAAGAAAATGACAATACGTGACGCGTTGAGGAAGTCACTTCGAGCAGTGATGTCCTTCTGGGAGAAAGCTCACATTCCAACCAGACTCGAGACACACTGCGTCAGCAAACTGGATAAAGTCTTCGAGGAGTGGAAAGGACTCAAAAAACACGCCTCAAGGACGAGCGATTCACACAAGACGAAAGAAAAAGAATTCATTGAACGCCTCGATCGTCTCTTTGACATCGCCCACGCTGATTGTGAGAAATTGGTCAAGTACCCAGAGGATTGGGAGTTCCTTCAGCAGCAGCGCCAGAAAGGACGTCCAGGTTCAATGGCAGGTTTGGACATGACCCATCAGCGCCAAGTCAAAGATTGTACTCGACGTCGGGAGGAAGAGGAGAAACGAAGAAAGCGATCAGCAGCTGAAATGGAGGCAGTATCCAACGAAGCGGTTTTGGAGTCCTCATCCTCCAGCTCAGATGATAGCGAAGAAAAAGGAGCATGTGGTGGTTCGTTAGCGTCTAAACAAAGAGCAACGAAGAACATCATGACATCGGAATTGGCGGCAGCGCTTGATCGCACGCAACTCTCGTTAAGAAAGGCCACATATCTGCTGTTTGAGGCAGCTTCCAGCTTAGGGCATGATGCTAGCGACTACAACATCAATCGTGGATCCATTCATCGTCAGCGTGAAAAATTCCGTACCCTTAAGGCTCGGCAACTGAAGAGCGAGTTCCAAGGCAATAGTCCGTTGACTGTTCACTGGGACGGAAAACTCATGCAAGATCTGACGTCACGAGAATATGTTGACCGCTTACCTATTCTTGTATCTGGCTCCGGGACAGAGCAGCTCCTCGGGGTGCCAAAACTTCTGTCAGGAACCGCGCTGGCACAAACAAATGCCATCATAGATTGCCTGAATGAATGGGGAGTGACCGATCATGTCAAATCTATGTGTTTCGACACAACCGCGACAAACACAGGCCACCGTGGAGGAACTTGTGTTCTTCTGGAAGAAAAAGTTGGACGTGACCTGTTACACTGCGCGTGCAGACACCATGTACTGGTTGGTGCTACAGGCGGCATTCGCAGCATCGCTAGATTCAGTATCTACCGGTCCAGAAATTCTGCTTTTCAAGCGCTTCCATGATTATTGGACCCGCATTGACCAGCAACAGTTCCAAACTGCGGACACAGATGCGTTCACCAAAGCAGCTATTTTTAAGCATAGAACGGAGCTCATTGAGTTTGCAAAATCACAAGCACTTCAAGTTCGTGATGACTATCAGGAATTCCTCGATCTTTCCGTCATCTTTCTTGGAGGAGTTCCATACAAGGGACTAAACTTCCGCGCCCCTGGTGCTATGCACCGGGCGAGATGGATGGCTAAGGGGCTCTATGCCATCAAGATCTGGCTCTTCCGAAGACAGTTTAAACTGACGAACACTGAGGAACGCGGAATTCGAGATATCTGCCTCTTTTCTGTTCTAGTTTACATGAAAGCGTGGGCAACAGCTCATCTGTCCATCGAAGCTCCGCTGAATGATTGGGAATTGATGAGGACGCTCCTTCGATACCCGCACAAGAAGATCTCTGATGGTACCACCAAGAAGCTGTCTGCGCACCTGTGGTACCATTCGGAGGAGGCAGTGGGTCTGGCGTTCTTTGATGAGAGGATATCGATGGAAGTGAAGTGCAGCATGGTTGCAGCGTTAGATCAAGAAGCCCCTCACATGCCGCCAAAACGACCTTTGGTTCTTGATACTATGTTCCTCAGTGACAGCAAAGGACTGGAGCAACTGATCACAAAGAACACCCGAGGATTCTTCTCAAAACTTCAGTTGCCAGATTGCTTTCTGCTCCACCATCCCAGTTCATGGACGTCAAACTCTGAATACGTGCAAGCTCGGGATGTGGTCTCCAAACTTGCAGTGGTGAACGACAGAGCAGAACGGGCCGTGGCTCTGGTGAAGGAGCTGAACGGAAAGTTGACAGTGAAAGAAGAACAGCTCCAGTTCCTCGTTCAAGTTGTCACTGACCACAGAAAGCAACACCCAGCTCCGAACAAATCAGCATTAGTGAGGACGCGAAAGAACTAATCACTCATCAGCGTATGAGCACCAATTATTCTGCTACTGTATATGTATTTTATTTCTCAAAGTTTTGCTTTTGTTGCTTCTCCATTTTGTACCATTATTCGCCAAATTATGTCTTCTATTTTGATTATATAATAAACTGTTTGTATTCTTTGCGTTTTTAAGTGTCTTACTTTCGTTATTTCACCAAATTGCCTTGTTTTTTATTATCTGGTTCGGCCCAAGCTGTGAACACTGAACAGCTTGTTGACGTCAACAAATGGGTCTTGTTTTCAGTGACGAGGGCGACCTTTAAATGATGACCAATCAGGACCAAATTTCTCTTCCGTATGTTTTACACCAAATGGAACAATTTTAGGGGGTGTCATAGGAAAATATCCATCGTTTAATTTTCCCCCTATTACCTAGTGACACCCTAATTATATTATATATTATATATATTATATATATATATATATAATATAATCTGTAGATCACATCGTATACATACGTCCATAATTTGTGTTAGTCTGACCAAAGATTAAGTAGATTAAGTAGACCTAGCGTATTTAATAATTATGTAGCTTACGTCATACTAGATATTTAAAAAAATTACGCGTAAGCAGCTTACATAATATCTTAATAATTAGGTCTAGTTACAAGCCATTAGGCTATGCATTAGTATCCAGAGTTTAGCCAGGCTTAGCCCTAAAATTTTATAAACAGTATATATATTACCAATCCTGATAAAACTAATTCATTTAGTACATCTCAAATTGACTGTAATGAAGATCTACAGTAGGAACAAAATAAATGGGTCAGTTACCTACAAAATCTTGGCCTATAAATAACTCATTAAAATGCTTATTACGTATAAATACAGAAGAAGGGAGACAACGATACAGACAGTTGAGTAACGAACTGAGAAGAGAAACTGATAAAGCAAGAGAGATGTGGCTTGAAGAGTAGTGCAGGGAAATGGAGGAATTAGAAAGGAAAGGAAGAACTGATTTAATGTACCAAAAAGTTAAGGACATAAATAGATGGAAAAGAAGTAGCTTGGGAGTGCGAGAAATAGAGGGGAGAAATGGATAAAAACTGAAAAGACCAGAAGATATAAGGAAGAGATGGACTGAGCATATTGAAGAACTGTATAATAAAGAGAACAAACCTAATAACATCGAAATGGAGGAAGCAGATATGGTGGAAGTAGATTGTATGGGACCGGACATATTGGAAAGAGAAGTAGAGATGGCTGTAAAATACCTAAGAAATGGCAAGGCCCCAGGACCAGATGATGTACCAGCAGAACTAATGAAAAGTCTTGAAGGTGATGCTAGAAAGGAGGTGAATATATTGTGCAGAAACATATATGAATGGAGGAGACTGGCCTGCTGACTTCATGAGAGTCTCTATGAATACTATCCCCAAGAAACCGAGAGCCACCAAGTGTTCAGAATTTCGAACCATAGGCTTGGTCAGCCATGTATCAAAAATAATGCTAAGGATACTAACCAGAAGACTAACGAACAGAGCTGAGCAGTACATTGGAGAGGACCAGTTTGGATTTAGGTCAAAATGCGGAACAAGGGAAGCTATTGGTATTATGAGAATGATGGGAGAGGGAGTGCTGCAACATGATCAGGAAATGTTTGTTTGTTTTATTGACTTTGAAAAAGCTTTTGACAGAGTCCAGTGGAGGAAACTAATGGAAATATTGAAGAATATTAATGTTGACTGGAGGGACCGTAGGCTGATAAAAAATCTATATCTTGGCCAGACTGGAATGTTAGAGTTGCAGGAGGAGAATCGGGGCCTGGATTGGTTGGGAGAGGGGTGTTATTTAACATCTATGCGGAAGCAATGATAATAGAAGCACTCTCAGATCTGGAAGAGGAAATCAGAGTGGGAGGTAAATTGGTCAAATCTGTAAGGTTTGTAGATGACAAGGCATTTATTTGTAGTACTGAGGAAGGACTGCAAAGAATGGTCAATAGCTTGCCAACAACGACGGAAGAATTCGGAATGAGAATTAATGAGACTAAGACAAAGGTAATGAAAACTGCAAGAAGGAAAGGAGCTCAAATGAACCTAACGATAGGAAATCGGACCTTAGAAGAAGCTGAGCAGTTTAAATATCTGGGAAGTTTATTGACCAACAATGGAGATTGCAATAAAGAAGTAAGATCTAGAATTGGTATGGGTAAGGTAGCTTTTGAGAGACAGAGAAGACTACTTACAGGTAAACTCAACTTGAATCTGAAGAAAAAGTTAGTGAAAAGCTTGATATGGAGTGTGGTACTGTATGGAGCAGAAACATGGACACTGAAAACAACTAAAAAGAAACTCCTGGAAAGTTTTGAAATGTGGATTTGGAGAAGAATGCTAAAGATAAGCTGGAGGGAACACCAAAGTAATGAGGAAGCACTGCAACAGGTGAGGGAGGAAAGAAGACTCATTAAGGTGATAAGAGAAAGGCTGAAGAAATGGATCGGACATGTGTTGAGAGGAGAAGGATTGTTGAAGGAGGTGATAGAGAGTAGATATGAAGGTAGAAGGCCGAGGGGAAGGAAAAGGAAAGCAATGCTGGATGATTTGAAGGCAGGCAGGAGCTATCATGAGATGAAAAGGGTAGCTCAGGATAGAACACTTTGGCGGGACACATGAGTTGAACCTGCCTGATAGGCAGAACACGATGGATGGATGTTACGGCCAATTTTTAGGTCCATTCTTCCACAATTAGACGATCAAATATAAAAAAAGATATTCTGTTTTAGGGAAGTAAAAAAAACTTGTCCTTTTTTTGGAAGTTTCTACATTGTTACAGAGTACCACGGCACACTTTAAAGTCATTTTGCATTTAATTTACAATATACAACTTTAATTAACTTTGAATGCTTTGAATATGAGACTCCATTAGTTTTTTATTTACAATTGAGTCATAACATCATCAATTTCCAGCATTCGTCAGCCAGACTCTGTACTGAACGGACGCATTTCCTGAGCTCTCTGATATTGCTTCTACTTTTGGCTGTTGCCAATAACTTTACTTTTGGCTGTTGCCAATAACTTTACTTTTGGAAAGTTTTGAATTTTATACACTTGCGTTTATATTCACATTGTTATAGTTAAGTAATTGAATATTAGTGGTTTTTAGCGATTTAGAAGTTTTCATAGCGTGCCGGCTTAATTTAACTTAAATTTGTGACGGTTATAAACTAATTTAACTTGCGCGATGCCGTCGCAGAAAGCGTCGTGTGTTAGGTGTGGGGTAAACCGGTGGTATATGGATTTTAAGGATTATAACGGCGGTCCTATGGCGATTACCGAGAGATCGGTTTGTTTCTTTTGCGATTTAAGGGAGGAAATAGTTGACATAAAACGTAGTGTACCTGAGGTAACGGAAAGACTTGCAACCCTTGATGAGGGCAAGGGTAGGGCTACAGTTAACGAAAGCCGAACCAGTACTAACGTTGAAGACGTTAGTAATTTGAAGAGTGAGGTGCGTAACCAAGTTTCTAGTTTAGGTAGCTTATCGGGAAGGTTGGATAGAGTTGAGGAAGGGGTTAAGGTTGGTCCGAGATTAGTAGATGGGGATGGATTTAGAGAAATTAAGGGTGGAGCTACGCCACGTACTTTATGTGATAGGAATCCCCCCCCCCTATCGAGGTTTCGAACCCTTTCGCCCATTTGGAAAGGGAGGTGAACGAGGGGAAACTATTTTAATTGGGGACTCTTTAGTGCGCCATATGGGCACAGAGTTCGTTGAATGGAATCCAACCAAGAGGAGGAGGGTCTGTCTCCCATGGGCCAGGGTTGACAGAATTAGAGACGAAGTGGATAGGATTGATGTTGCCTCCCGTCACTCGATGTTAGTGACGATGGTAGGGGCCAACGACTCGTATAGGCCCGATACGAGAGTGCTTGACCTTTTGGAGAGATATAGGGGGTTGATTAGGTCCCTGAAGGCGAGGTCAGACAGGTCTTTAGTTCTAGGTATTACCCCTAGGCACGGTTTGGGTCTTAGGATTACGTCAAAAACAATATTCTTGAATACGAAATTAGAAGAGATTTGTGCTGAGGAAAATGTACCTTTCGTGAAGCTGTGGTCAGAATTCAGTGATCCTACCCTTTTTATAAAAGATCGGGTGCATTTTAATGAAATAGGTAATGCTAGGCTAGGTAGGTTAATTGACGAAAACGTTCGAAAGCTGTATATTTCGAAGCCTTTTTTAAATGTTGTAGGTCCGGGAAACGCGGGCCGACGTGAAAAATAGTTTAAAACGCCAACCCATGGTAAAAAATAACTTAAACGTTTTTTATTGTAACGCGCGTAGTATTAAAAATAAATTAAACGAATTTAAGGCGATAATTTATTCTGGCAACTACGATATAGTTGCTATCACTGAAACGTGGTTAAATATCGTGACTCGGGACTTGTTGGGGGAACTTGATATACCGGGTTTTAAACTCTTTACTAATGATAGATTACATAGGATTGGTGGCGGCGTTTTGCTGTACTTTCCAAAAGTAAAGTTATTAGCAATATCCAAAAGTAGAAGCAATATCAGAGAGCTCAGGAAATGCGTCCATTCAGTACAGAGTCTGGCCGACGAATGCTGGAAGTTGATGATGTAATGACTCAATTATAAATAAAAAACTAGTGGAGTCTCCTATTCAAAGCATTCAAAGTTAATTAAAGTTGTATATTGTAAATTAAATGCAAAATGACTTTAAAGTGTGCCGTGGTACTCTGTAACAGTGTAGAAACTTCCACAAAAAGCACAAGTTTTTTAATTTCCCTAAAACCGAATATCTTCTTTATATTTGATCTTCTAATTGTGGAAGAATGGACGTAAAATTTGGCCGTAACATCCATCCATCCATCCATCGTGTTCTGCCTATCAGACAGGTTCAATTCATGTGTCCCGCCAAAGTGTTCTATCCTGAGCTATCCTTTTCATCTCATGATAACCCCTGCCTGCCTTCAAATCAGCCACCATTGCTTTCCTTTTCCTTCCCCTCGGCCTTCTACCTTCATATCTACTCTCTATCACCTCCTTCAACAATCCTTCTCCTCTCAACACATGTCCGATCCATTTCTTCAGCCTTTCTCTTATCATCTTAATGAGTCTTCTTTCTTCTCTCACCTGTTGCAGTGCTTCCTCATTACTTTGGTGTTCCCTCCAGCTTATCTTTAGCATTCTTCTCCAAATCCACATTTCAAAACTTTCCAGGAGTTTCTTTTCAGTTGTTTTCAGTGTTCATGTTTCTGCTCCATACAGTACCAGACTTCATATCAAGTTTTTTACTAACCTTTTCTTCAGCTTCACGTTGAGTTTACCTGTAAGTAGTCTTCTCTGTCTCTCAAAAGCTACCTTACCCATACATTCGTGATTCCCTTAGAGCTATCGAGGTTAAGATAGATTTTCCGGTAGCAATTAATGCGATGCGTTGAAGTTACGGCGCGTAGTCTTAATTTCAATTTTGTTGTTGTTTATAGACCTCCCGTTCAACCCTCGATACTGATACTATGATAGATTTTACACACTTCTTGGTAACTTTATTGATAATCGGAATAGTATAGTTGTCGGAGACTTTAACTGCCCTAACGTTAATTACGAGACTTTTACTGGTAACGAGGATGGTTTGAGATTGATTGAGTTCATGGGAGATAACTTTTTACGACAGATGGTTACCGAACAAAGACGCGGTGACAATATTTTAGACGTGGTGATGACGAACGGCGAAAATATAGTCGAAGGTTTAGAAGTAGGCGAGAGTTTGGGATGTAGTGATCATCAAATTATTAGGTTTAAGTTATTGACAGAAAACACTAAGGATAGTAACGTAATAGAAGTCCCCGATTTTCGTAGGGCCAATTTTGATAGTTTTGCGGATAGGATCCGAGTAGTGGACTGGGATAACTTATTTATGGGTAATGACACAAATTTGCATTGGGAGGCGTTTAAAGATAGTTTCTTGAATATAGAAAGGGAGTTTATTCCTCGTAGGCACAAGCGCGCTAGAAATCATGGTAGGCCCAAGTGGTGGACTAGGGAAATAGGTGAGTTCATAAACGAGCGGAACAGAGCGTATAGACTTAATAAAAGCAATGGCACGGTAGCTAACGTTAATAGATATATCGAGCTTCGACGTCTGGTTAAAAGATCAGTTAGGAATGCTAAGCGTAATTTAGAGATACTTATAGCTGCGGATAGTAAACATAGTCCAAAAAAAATTTTCGAGTACGTCAATAATCGTAGGCCGATAAAAGATAACATAGGCCCTCTCGTGGACGCTAATGGCGCTTTGGCTTCCGACGCTCAGGCGATGGCGGGTATTTTTAATAACATTTTTGCGACAGTTTTTACCGTAGAAGACGTCAATAATGTCCCCGATGTGGACGATATCGTTCCATTTAGCAGCGAGACTATTTTGGATGAAATAACCGTTTACGAGGGTAAGATTTCGCATTATATCGATAGGCTAAAAGTTAGCAAGGCTCCAGGCCCTGATGCGTTTTATCCTAGACACCTGAAAGATTTGAAAGACGTTATCGTAGGCCCGTTAACAAAAATTTTTAATCAATCACTGGAAACGGGGATTATTCCTGAAGACTTCAAATTAGCTAACGTCACGCCCATTTTTAAAAAAGGCGACCGCACAGTAGCTAGCAATTATAGGCCCATTAGTTTAACGTCAAGTGTCAGTAAACTTCTGGAATCCGTATTTAGAGATCGTATCTTCAATCACTTAGAAAGTCGCGATTTGATTAATAGTAGTCAGCATGGGTTTCGACGCCGTAGATCTTGTTTAACTAATTTGTTCGAATTTTATAACGAAATATTGCGCGAATACGATAGGCATAGAGCGGCTGACCTTTTTTATTTAGATTTTAAAAAAAACGTTCGATACAGTTCCGCATAAAAGATTAATTGCGAAGGTTAAAGCGCACGGTATATGCGGATAGAGGAATGGCTTCGTGCTAGGAGACAGAGGGTCGTTGTTAATGGTAGTGAATTGGGATGGTTGGATGTAGGTAGCGGTGTCCCACAGGGTTCAGTGTTAGGCCGATTGCTATTCGTAATCTACATTAACGACGTAGATGTAGGATTGACTAGTAACTTGTCAAAATTCGCAGACGATACTAAAATAAACGGTAAGGTTGTTAACGAGGACGATAGAAATAGGCTCCAAGACGATGTAAATAGGCTAATGGAGCGGACGGATAAGTGGCAGATGCAATTTAACGTTGACATATGTAAAGTTTTGCATATAGGTTCTCGTAATAATAAATACACGTACACGATCGATGATAGAGAGTTAGCGAGCGTTGACGAGGAAGTAGATTTAGGCGTACGCGTATCTAAGGATTTAAAAGTTAGGAACCAGTGCCTGGAGTCTTGTGCAAAAGCTAATAGGATGTTAGGCTTCATAGCGCGTAATTTCGAATTTAAATCGAAGAATATTATATTGCCCCATTACAAGTCCCTAGTCAGGCCTCATTTAGAATATGCCGTTCAGTTTTAGTGCCCGTATTTGCTTGAGGATATTGATAGGTTAGAAAGGGTTCAGCTTCGTGCCACGAAACTAATTCCGTCATTGCGCAACAAGCCTTATGAAGATAGGATTAAAGAGTTAGACTTGCATTCACTCGAAACAAGGAGATTAAGTGGGGAGCTTATTGAAGTTTTCAAAATTGTTAATAAAATCGATAACGTAAATTTTGACAAACTGTTCACGTTCGATAATAGCAATACTCGTAATAACGGATTTAAGTTGCGTGGCAGACGTTTCATTACTAATATCGCTAAAAACTTCTTTACGTTTAAAGTAAGTGATAAATGGAATAATCTTCCCGCTCCCGTCGTGAACTCTACCAGTGTTAATGTGTTTAAGAACCGTCTGGATAGGCATTTTAAAAATATTAACGTTTAAAATAAAAAAAACAATTAGCAACAGGCGCTCCGGGGATGGTGGTCGAGGATGAGTCTGTTGACGATAATGCCAGCTTGTGACATGCCAGCGTGTGATGCCAGCAATGAAATTATTATTAAAAAAAAAAATTAGACTAACACAACGTAGATGTAGCTCGTAGCGTAAACTAACCCACTTTTTGTTTTACTTTACCTACTTTAATTTTTTCTTATCCTCTCCTTACTTGCATGTCTGTAACTCTTTTTACTTGCATGTCTGTAGTTTGCATGGTATGACAGTGAGTTAAGACCGTGTTTGCATGGTTTGTAAACGTTCTTATTTTACTTCTTTTCATCTTTCACCCCTTTCCTATTCTCTTCGACTATTTTTCCGATTTGTCGGCAGTGTCCGGCGGATGATGATGGGGAGTCTTTCTTTCTCTTTTTCTGAATGAATTTTAACTCAAGAATTATAGGTTTTGCTACTTAACCCCTTATTCTCCTCTTTTAACCCCCTCCTCTTTCCTTTCTTTCGGGCTAACCTTAGAGTGGATCTTAGGGTCTTTGTTAGCCTTAGCTTCTGTAGATCTGTAGATCTTTGGTTGACTGGAAAAATATCCTCCGTCCGAGTTGCATGATTATATTACTGCAATTTTTAAAGATACTAGCTAAAGTGGACCCTACGGGCTCATTTAGCTAGACCTGCAGTGCTGGGGCCTACGGTCCCCCAATTACTCGGGAGTCAATTATTCGGTCAATAAAACTATAGAAAAGAACGCATCCATGAAAATCTTAAGCTTCACAAATCTTGATACAATGGGTTCGGTTCAATTATTCGGTCAATAAAACTACAAAAAAGAACGCAGCAATGAAAATCTTAACACGCTGGAGTAAAAAGTTGAAATAAAGCAAAATGCATTTATTTCCATGTTCAGAATCGCTTAACAGTAAATACATGGTGTTTACAGACAAATAGGACTGCCTTTTTATAGTATAGAAGATTAATTAATTAAGAAATTACAAATTGAATACATCTATCTATAAATAAAAATCTTTGCGCGGAGTTGAGCGGAGTAACAAATATCTCTTTTGCTCAGTTGCCTGTTATGATTGGATGACTCGCGTAAAGTGGGTGGAGCTAACGTCTCTCGCTCAGTCACCCGTTTGGGTAGGATCTATCAAGATGAGTGCCGTTAAAGATCATGAAGTGATCACAAGACCTACGGAGCTGAAGGCGCGGCTTGCAATTTTATAAAAATGAATTTTGTACGTTGAAATTACTTGATAAAAACTGCCTGATTCACCCTTATTTAAAAACGTATATACCTATTTAGCTACTCACTGGAGGTTAGAAGCGTAGGCATTTTCACAAGAGTAATCCCCAAGACTACATATATACACAGTATATCCATTATGGTTTAAGACACACAAGGCGCTGTGGCCCCAGTATTGTTCTAGGTAGGACATTATGTCCCGCATTTGTCATTAAAAATGTAGTTTTAACCGAATTATAACAAACAAATACTGTCGAGAGTTCTTTCTTCGCGTATATTAAAGTGCAGCAGCGTAAATTCAGTCCGCCTCTCCGCGTCATTTGTTTCCGAATTAATAAGTTAAATAAACTCATAAAAAGTGAAACCGGCTCCTCATTACGTTTTTCTTTCGTTTAAAATGTTTGCCTCGGACCCTGTGTCCGTGCTCAAGCTGTAAAATGCTGTTATATATAGAATTCTAAATCGGTGTAAAAGAATAGAAATGAGTGCAAATAACGTAGATTAAACGAAATTAAAGAGTAAATAAAACATATCATTAACAAATTATTTTTTTAATTAAATACAAGGTCTAACTTTTTTTGTGAGAAATTAACTTTGGAGAGAGCCTAATCTTTCGTAGGCTTCGGTTTAACAAGCTTTATAATTAGAAGGACTTTACATGGAAAATCATAATGGGTATCAGTCGGCAGAAAATTTAATAAAAAAAATCTCAAGGACTTTGAAGAGATGATTAGTTTAACTAGGAAACAGCGAAAAATAAGAATTTTTCAAACGCCAAACCACCCAACAGTTCGGCCCTCGTTGATGTACTTAAACCGAGTAATTATTAAAATGATATGTTCAGTAACATAAGACCTTTATCTTTCATATATATTTGTAAACAAGACACTCGTTAATAACGAAACTAAAAGTCGAACTTTAAAAATACACAAAATTCAAGATTTCTTCAACCCGTTTTGTTTACACAGTTGAAGATTGATGACGTAAATGATTTGCAGCCGTATATAAAGAATCCTCAAAAGACCTGCTCGGAAGTTTATAGACAAAGTTGACAAAAGTATATTGTCCATAAACTTCTTTAAAAAGAATATAATCTACTGAAACCAATTGTTAAGATAAGGTAACTATCAAAGACAGTATGTGTTTCACAATACTCCGTGGCAGAGGTTCTCGACAAATGACAGATTTTACAAAGATCGAAATATTGGTGGACTTTAGGAAGCAGACGAAAGTCAAAGGGAAATTTCACGAAGGAATACAAAGGAATACAAAGGATACCAAACAACAACAGACCTGCTGGTCCCTACGAGGCCGTCTGTTTAAGGAAGAAGGTTAAAAGATGGAAAAAATTTAAAGACAAGTAAAAATTTTAAAGCAGCGCAAAGAACGGAGGTTGAAAGAAAGGAGGGAAATTTAGAGATAAGTGAAAATTTTAAAGCAAAGCGGTGAGAACACGATTGAAAATTCTACACTACATTTATGCACTAAAAAATGCTTCTAACTGGGGGTTTAAAGCAAGCTAAGCATCTAGTTTCTTTTCAAAGGACTTGACTGAATTACTTTGGACTACGCTGGCTGGCAATCCATTCCACAAATTAACTATACGATTGAAGAAAAAAAATGCCTATCTTTATTGGAACTGAAATGTTCACCGACTAATTTCAGACCATGACCGCGAGTTCTATCTGCATTTCTGAAGGTGAAATATTTTTCGGTCCAGACGTTATCAAAACCTTTAATCATTTTGGATAATCTCTAGGAGCGCTCCATTTTTCAATTTAAACATACACTCATAAAACATACCATTTGAAAGCTCACATTTTTCTGAGTCTAAAAATGTAGTAATCCAAAAGTATCAGTAGCAAATAAAAAGTAACTAGATTTAATTAAGTGTTTGACGCGTGACGTCATTAACTACATTATAAAGGTTGGCTAAGTTATAAATCTTCAGTCTGTGTTGTAAGATGGTATTTGGCAATTGTTACGCTAACCTAACATGAATATGTTATTACATTATCATTTGTATAATTTAGGTCTGGGTACGGGGCGGAGCCCCGTAAAGATCACGCATCACAAATTGATCGGTATAGGGTTTTATATTTAAACCTAGTTACTTTTTATTTGCTATTGATACGTTTGGATTACTACATTTTTAAACTCAGAAAAATGTGAGCTTTCAAATGGTATATGTTTTATGAGTGTATGTTTAATATTGAAAAGTGGAGCACTCCTAGAGATTTACCATCATTTTAAACACCTGGATTAAATCTCCTCAAATCCACCTATTCACGAGTGAGAATAAATTGAACGTTTCTAAACGGGCAGCGTATGATTTGTTTCCAAGTCTGGGAATCATCTTTGTAGTCCGTCGCTGCACTCTCTCTATTCTGTGTATGTCCTGCCATAAATATGGAGACCGGAACTGAACGCAGTATTCCAGGTGGAGACGTACTAAGGAAATATATAATATTAGCATTGTTTTCTCCGACTTAAATTCAAATGATCTACCAATAAATCCTAAGATTCTATTTGCTTTTCTAACCGCTTCGATGTATTCCTTACTCGGTTTAAGAGTGTCGGCAACAATAATACCTAAATCTTTCTCTTCCGTAACATTTGTTAGTGTCTTCTCGCGCATATAATACTTTTCTTTAACAATGTTTCAACTGATATGCAACGTTTTACACATTTGTCTACTATACAGGGTGTCCCTAAAGTCTGGACACATAGGAAATATCACTAACTATAACTAACTATATGTTATTATTATTATTATCTTAAATTCATGCAACTGAGGCCTAAGGTAGGCCCACATCGAATCAGCAACCCTGAGGTAGGACCAAATAGGACCTCCAAGTCCATAAGTTATGGACTTGGAGGTCCTATTTGGTCCTACCTCAGGGTTGCTGATTCGATGTGGACCTACCTTAGGCCTCAGTTGCATGAATTTAAGATAATAATAATAATAATAATAATAATAATAACATATAGTTAGTTATAGTTAGTGATATTTCCTATGTGTCCAGACTTTAGGGACACCCTGTATATTAAAGTTCATTTGCCAAATTTCTGCCCATTCGAGTAATTTATTAATACATTTTTGAATCTGCAAACGTTCTGCCGCTGATTTTGTTTGTCCCCTTAGTTTGTTATCTTCCGCAGATTTTGAAATTATACTGTTTATAATTACTGTATCGATGTCACTGATATAAATTATAAAAAGAACTGGTTCCAGAGCTGATCCCAGAGGCATGCCACTAGTTACACTTCTCTACAGTAGTTAGATCCTTCGCCATTAATGACTACTCTTTGTTTACGCCCGCTAAGCCAATTTTTGAAGTTTCACTCCATTCTGGACCATTCCCATTCCCATCTGTGTCCCCAAATGCAATTCCTATTCTAGCCAATTCCCATTCTATTCCATTCCCATCCATGGCCTTTCCCACTTTGGTCCGGGTTAGGTTACGATTGGTTCGAATACGATAAGTTAGGTTATAATTGGTTAGAATACGATAAGTTAGCTCATGATTAGTTAGAATACGATAAATTAAGTTATGAATGGTTAGTCTAATGTTAAGTTAAATTATGATTAGTTAGGCTAATGTTAGGTTAAATTATGATTGGTTAAAATAAGTTAGGTTAGGAAATATTAGTCCTTCCCATTTCGTGCCGTTTCAGTGACGAAAACATTGTGTCCCAAATCAAGACACGCGCTTTTGTCAAATGGATTTTTCACTTTTGATCATTTTCATTTGAGGACCGAAAATGGGAATGAGAATAGCATAAAATGGGAAGTAATTTCACTCTCGTCATATATATTTACAATACCATTAAAAAAGCCTCGGTAGTGTAGTGGTTAGCGTTGCTGACTACGAATCCATCGGCCCCGGGTTTGAGACCCGACGGCAGCCGGCGCGCAGCAAAACCCAGCTGTTCTTCCTTCCACACAATAAAGAAAGTGGTTGGTAGATAAATGAGTACCCTAGGTGGCCTAGTGATTAAGATGCTGGGCTGCTGATGGGTCGTGGTTCGGATTCCACGTTAAACTGTAGGTCTAAGGTAGAGTGAAAAGCTTGACCTTCGTCAGAATGAATAATTCGGACGAAAGCTAACCAAAGGTTATGTAACCAAAGGTTATATTTGTAAGACAAAAACGATAACGTCGAAAGCCGTGCTTCGAATCTTTAATTACTGTAAATTAATCATTTTGAAGTGATTAACTTTTTTCTCCCAAACGATCGTCTCCATAAGCTTACCAACTACCGAAGTCAGACTAATGGCGCGATAATTTCCGGGAAGTGATTTGTCCTTTTTTTTTTAATATTGGTTGTAATGTGTACAAGTTTCCAATCGAACGGAACTTCTCCAGACTGTAAAGATTTATTAAATATAATATGTAAGAGGAGAGACTATTGCGCAATTCATTTCTTTAAGTACCCTAGGGTAGAACTTATCTGGACCGAGATTTTATTAGGATTAATTTTACCTATGGCCGAGAGTAATTCACTTTCTCTAATGGTAAAATCGCGAAGCTTTAAATTATCATTATTGAGCGTGGTTACGAGAACGGGAATATTGTTCATATTTTCGTTAGTAAATACGGAAGAGAAGAATTTATTTAAAACTTCCGTCATTCGTAAGTCACGTAAATTTGTCCGTTGTTTTCGCTTATGAGTGGATTAGTCTGCGAAGCTACTTTTTTATTCCTAACATAATTAAAAAATTCCTTCGGATTCGATTTAATTTGGTTCATTGTCATTATGCAGTTCAAGAGTACCTAGAAAACAACAGATGCTAGTAGTCCTGGCTGTCCAGGTCCCCCGGGCACTAAATATAACATGCTCCCCCCATCCCCGGCACTACAGCAAATTCGACTTGCTCCCAGCGCGCATTTTCATATTCGGCCGTTGTACGAGGAATTATTTGGTGGGAAACCCCTTTGGCGACGAGCCCCTTTGCACTTGCGAACTCATCCTAAAGCACAAGAATGTGTTTTTCCACCAACGCTTCAAAAGTGTTCTTCAAGCAAACAAGCATGCACGCACGCACGCGAACAAGTAAACAAACAAGCAAACAAGGAAACAAGCAAGCACGCAAGCAGGCAAGGAAGAAAGCACTGCAAGCACAGAGAGCGCCTCTGTAAACGCACGGCATCAACTTGGCTCGAGGTAACGCGCCCCTGCCTTATTCATTCTCTGCTTGCATCATCTTGTGGAACGTCCACTTTTCTGCTTGTTCCAAGAATGACACCTTCTTTTTCCCCTTGCCTCCATTCGTCGTCCCCTTTTTCTCCCCCTTCCGTTCTGTGTCCCTTCACTACTCAACCTCCATCTCATATGGATTCCTTCACCGAGTACACTTCTCTCGCTCCACGGACTACACCATTTTTCCACAACGGCATTCCCTCTTCCCTTCAGGACACACTTTCCCTCATGCCACGTCTCTCCAACCGAGCACGACAATCACTCGTCCGCAAGCCGACTCAAGATTTTTATTTTCTCTTCATGCCTGATGCGACCTTGATTATATCGTTCACTTCGTTCTCTGAAGGAGTACTGTAGTTACAACGACATCGTCAGACACTTTCGAAGATTCTCCTTTTGCGTTCTGAGGAATAACATTGAAAATGAGGATGGCGTTTGACCTCGTTAGAAGGAACCTCCGGGCACGACCTCAATCGCACCTCGCACAGGCGACGCTATTCCTCAGTCGATCTGGCACTTCGCATCATTTCACAATGAATCAAAGGACGTCCACCACGAGCGCGCGTGTTATTACATTATTTACATTAACTACTGTGTATTTGTTCCTTTTTGTTATCAACCTTAATCAGTGGTTCAAGCATTTTCTTAGCAAGCAATTCATTAAGCATTATAATGTTATTCGCTGCACAACGTTAACCAAATGTTAATGTTAATTTTACTACTAATTTGTTTTGTCTAATAAAAGAAAATTCACTCTATAAATTTCCCAATTAACAACATTATTTGATCTGAAAAGATCTGGTGATCCCAAGCCTCAAGCAATCATTAACGTTATTATTATTATTTATATTATTATTATTATTATTATTATTATTATTATTATTATTATTATCTTGCCAATGTGGCAACTACGAGTATACACATAATATTGAAATGGACTTACTGTTGATACGTATATAATTAGACCTGCTTCAATGACGACTTTTTATATTATATATATATATATATATATATATATATATATAAGTTGTGTCATAGTGACATTTCGATTTTGCCCGGGGTTGGGGATTACCGTCTTTGCTTAACGTTCAGCTGGTTGTTGGATCGATTCTTGTCTTTTCATGGTTCTTTATATTTTAGACAACTTAATTCTTTTACACATATAAATAGCTAAGTTTATCGAGGCTCTTTTAAAGCGGAATCCAAAATGAGGGACTGAAATCCTCCTTCCAATACAGTTTTTTACAGTTTACATGCAAAAATTAGATTAATCCCATTATTAATTCCGTTTCTTTTCCTTATATTCATTTTTATTTTTGCATGCAAAAATGACATTATAATCCACTTGTTCTGAGCTATCACTGATTGTTATTCGTTTAAAGCTTCCAGAAGAACTCGCTGGAAGAGACAATTTTGTAAAAACAAAAGCAAAACAAATAGTTCAAATTGCAACTGGAGTGAAATGATTTCAGTAACTTTTACTAATTCCATTTGTTTTTCTGCTAGGCCTATTTAATACTAAAAAAAATTTTTTCAAGGGTCCGAATCAACGCTATGAATCGTATCAAAGAAAACGTGTAATGAGAAAATTTTGAAAAACAAAAACTATTATTTCCACAATTTAATGTTTATAAAAATTTTGGTATTTTAGATTTAAGAAATTACAGTTTTTCAGAAAATATTTCATTACTGTCGCGATTTCACAAAATCCTACAATAAAATGAAATAGTTTGAAGTTAATTTGCCTATTCAAGGAATAAAATCCTGTGAAAAAGCAGAATTTGAAAATATTTTACTATCGTTTGTGAAATATATTTATTTCACGACTTCACTTTTTATGACTTGGTATCTAGACACGACCTTTTATTTGTTTTATCATCATCATCATCAGAGATATAAAGCTGCGCATATTCTTCAACCTCCTGAGTTAATGAATCTTTGCTTTTACTTTGACTTTTATTAATAAATGAAAATAATTCATAAGCTATGTAATAACTTTGTTCCTCACCTCCCGCCCCTGAACTTCCTTTATCTTTTCTCTTAACAACTGAAAGTTCTGTAGAGAATGCAGTGTATTTAATATCTAAGTTATTTTTATGAAGGGTTATATAAGTATTCTTTACAGCAGAGCATTAACCCTTTCATGCCGTATGGGCGCAAATGAGACCATCAAATTTTATGAGATTTTAGTCATTCTGGAGATACAACAAAAGTGTTTTTTTGTGGCATGAAAAGTAAACGAAAATCAGGTATGAAAGGGTTAATCATATTGTTTATTAGCATTATTAAACTTTCTATGACGGAAATGAAACGTAACGATATATAGCTTTGGTGAAACTAGGCAGTGACACTACTACAAAAGTAAAAAAAAAAAAGCTGTAAATCTATAAATGGAATTATAGGAAGACAAATCAAAATTACTTAAAATAATGCATGCTACAAGAATAGCATATAAGAATCAACATTTGATTTAATATTTCAATGAACCTATATACTATATTCAAGGAAATTTCATTTCATCCCCCTTCAGTGTTATGAAAGTGCGAAATTCTTCACGATACACCTCTGATTCAAAATAAGTGGGGAAAAAAACGTTTATTTGCCCCTTTTTCTTAATTTGTCACCCTGAATAACAAAAACAGTAATTGCGGTCTACAATATTTTGTCTAATAATAAGGGTGACTTCTTTATTTGAAAACCATGTTTTGAGATATGACTATTTTTCATGGTTCTCGAATAAAAAAAAAAAATCACCCTGTATTATATCTTGGGAATCTATGCAAACTAATTGAGAAATAAAATCTTAATTTTTTTATCTACTGTCTCTGTTGAATAAAAGAACTATGTAATGTAACATTTTTTTCGTAATTCTTCAAAATATCAAATCGAAACAGGTAAAACATAGTTATTAATACCAAGTTAATCAGATTAAGTAAAATAATCATACCTTTCTTTCCTTGCGTTTTCATCAGCAATTTATTTCTTGGAACTTTGTCGGTTTTTACAGTGAAATAATACAATTCCTACAAAATAAAACGGAAAAATAATATACAGGGTGTTCCATAAGTACGGCATCATAGGAAAAATAATAAAAAAGGCAAAACAAAAGCTTTTATTTACAGAACGTGCTCAATATGTCCACTATTGTTTTCAATACACAAATTCAGACGTGATACCCAGTCAGCAAGCACACGGTGAATGATGTCAGGAGTAATGGTGTTACATGCCCCAATAATGCGCTGCCGCAAATGTTCAACACTCCTAATTTTCTCTGCGTATACCAGCGCTTTCAAGTGGCCCCAGAGATAAAAATCTAGTGGCGTGAGATCCGGGCTTCTAGCTGGCCATTCCACAGGCCCTCGACGTCCTATCCAATGACCAGGGAATTGTTGGTACAGGTATTCCCTTACTTGGGTGCTGTAATGTGCAGGAGCGCCGTCTTGCTGGAACCATGTTCGGAAATTTCCTTCTTCGTTCAAGACACTGGGAAATGCTTCTTCCTTGAGCATACGTAGGTAGATGCCTCCAGTGACATGTTCATCGAAAAAGAGGGGGCCTATGATGCGATCCTTCCAAATGTCACACCATACCATCACCCGAGATGCACCTTGTTCCTTTGAAGAGGTATACCAGTGAGGGTTGTTTTGAGACCAGTAGCGGGTGTTCTGTCGATTTACCTCACCATTTCCATAAAAAACAGCCTCGTCACTGAACATAATGGTGGACGGGAAATTGGCATCCTGAGCATATTGGTCCGTAGCCCATTCACAAAATTCCATCCGCCGGTCAGGATCATCTTCGCTTAATTTCTGTAGGATCTGAAGTTTATTTGGATGCCATTTGTGAGCCTGAAGAATGCGATGGATGCTGCTTTTCGACACTCCTGTCTCGGCGGACAATCGCCGAAGAGACTTATTGGGACTCCTGTTAAAATGAGCCAGGATAGCAGTCGCTGTATCATCGTCAGTGGACCTCCTTGAAGGTCCACTGCGTGGTTTATCTTCTATGGATCCTGTTTCCTTAAACTTTGCAACAAGTCTGCTAACACAACTCTGTGTTATTGGCTCGCGGTCTGGATGCAGTCTGTTAAATTCAGCAGCGGCCTCTCTTTGACTCCTATTTCCTATGAGTAGAATTATCTGGATTCGTTCTTCCTTGCTCACAGACATTATGGCCTGTAGAAAGAGAAAAATATGAATTATGGTTTGTAGAAATAGAAAAATATGAATTTCTCCTATGATGCCGAACTTATGGGACACCCTGTATTACAAAACAGTTTAGATTTTACCTTTATAAAACACCATTTAAATGTATATTGTCATTATTATATAAAATGTGCATAGTATAAAATTGTTATTTGAATTACTGTCATTATGTGTCGCTCACTGTAGAAAAAGAAAGAAATGGCTGATGAAAACGAAAGGCAAAGGAAGGTTTGATTGCTACTTAACTACTACTGCCGAATTGGAAAAAATCAACGGTATTGGAAGTGATCTGTGCTACCCACCTGCGTTTATGGAATCTTGTCCATTTTTCCTGGGCTTTTTAGACATTGCTAATGTACTTAAACTTTTAGATATTAATGTAGTATTTTCATATAACAATATTGTGAAAAATATCATAGTAAAAAATAGCCCTACCACTAATTCAGGCATTATCTATAAAATTGGTTGTAAACAATCCATTTGATCTTGTGTTGAATTCGGGCAAAGTGCTAAAATTGGTAGTTTTTCTTACAAATTTGTATGCTCCTCCCACAATTTTTATTTATATATATATATTTTTTTTGTAACCTATATATAGTCTTGAACTCTATTTACTTCAGTGTTCCTGAGGATGTCATTAGACGAAAGCGCTTGAGCACCACTCTGTGTTTCCTTTCCTTCGTGGTTTTATTCATTATATATATATAATATATATATATATATATTATTTGATGGATTCATTTAAAAAATGTCTCCTAGAGAACCTAGTGTAGTTCACGTTCCCCAACTTTGACCTAGTATAGTTTGAGTTCCCTTTTGCGTCAGGGGGACATAAACTACACTTGCTCCAAAATAACTATAGTAATCTAAGTTAAAGAATATCTCATCCTTTCTGACACGCTTTTCTTATGTTGTTGTTGCTGCAGTGGATATCCACTGTTCTTCCATCATTATTTTTACTAAATTCATCATATCCGTTCACACACTTCCGTAGGTCGATTATTTTACATAATTTTACATAAAGAGAAAGTAAAGTTGCCATGAAATTTTAAACTTTTGTTTATTAAATTTATTTCCTATTTTTTTATATATATTTACGAACAACATAAAAAAATAGTTGCTAAAATTGGAAAAGAACTTGCTTGATAATATAATTAATCAAAAGAATTTCCTAAAATCCAAGTTTCTTTCCTTTTAAAAATCTTTTGTGAATAATAATAATAATAATAATAATAACAGTACTACTACTACTACTACTACTACTACTACTAATAATAATAATAATAATAATTATTATTATTATTATTATTATTATTATTAATAATAATATGCTGCAAGCAAATACTACACTTAAATAAAAGCTTCTAAATTTAGAACTTATAATTTCTTTTTAGATGGCGCATTCTAGGAGAAATTTTCCTTCTTTGGGTATCAAAGCTTCTTCTCAGATACTATCATATATATATATATATATATATATATATATATATATATATTCTCAGGCGCAATCACTCGCTGAATAACACCGATCAGAAACCAACAAGGCCAACCCGATAACGATCAATACCCAGTTAAAACGAACAAAAACACTATTAACTCTCTAAATTTAATATATACAAATACACAAGGGCTGTACACTGACAAAGCAGATTACAAATTATAATACCCACAAAATTTTGCTCTGAAAAAGGACACCAATTTTGTATACTCAATGGAAACACATTTGCATAAATGTGAAAAAGGCTGTGAAAACTGTATCGAAGACACTGATTAAAGGACTACAACACTTTTAGAGCTGATAGATTTGCTAGAAGAGAAGGAGGTTGTGATTTACATGAAAAATACATACGAAAATGGAAGTAACCAAATCAAACAGAACAGTTGAAATTCTTATTTTAGGAGCAAAAGAATAAATTTTATCATTATCAATGTGTCCAGCGTACGCTGGAAGGGAAGTGTCAGGGGGTTCCATCCCTTCAAAGTTTCTTTTCAAAAATTTTTAGTATTGAAATTAAGAATTTACTTTGACAAACTGAAGGGGAAACTGGGGATCAAAAAGATTCACCATAAAGCAAAAAATTATTCAGGAACTCCAAACTAAGCTTGCAGAAACATGTTTAAAGCTTAATCGTATCAGTGAAAAATATATGATCTCACAAACCAATACTAAAAATAAGAAAACAGTAAAATAAAGATATGAAATAAATAACCATGGTCCACCCATCTAACACCCGTTTCTACACCAGTTCTGCTCAGCAAACTCACTAACAATGTGTGAAAAGTCCACAATTACCAAAGAATTTAGTTTTTTTTTGAGGGAGAGAGTTGACCGCTTTGCACTTTTATGTGATTCAGTTTAGAAAAAGAAAGTTCACTTTCATACATACTGCCATGAAGTGTCAGAAAAATTCTGAGTGTAATGTAAATATTGGGAAGTGTAGCATCAAAACTCTAGGGTCTGATAAACTTCAATAGTCTATTCGGTGATTGTACCTTTGGTTGTAAATCTACTGCGTGCTTCAGATACTGTGGCTGGATATTGGTCTTCATCTTCAGTAAGCTCTTTTAAGTTTACATAGAATTTATCGTAATTCAAGTTCAGTGCTTTTGTCGATTCAGTATAGTAGGACCATCTTATTTTTGATATACGCTTAATTAAGTGTGGGAGAACCCGGTTGTTCCATTTAGTGTTAGTCCGCTTGTCGAAGAAACCCGTCTTTGAGGAAACCCAACAGCAAATGTACAAATTTTGTTCAGGAGGCCAAAGAACTTAATTGCTTCAAGGCAACAGCCAACAGTGTGAGTGCCTACCAAGTTCAGAGAATTGACTGTACAAGAAATACAGTCTGCTAATTTGTTGACATCTTTGATTTGCTTTTGTAAGCTTCTGCAACGTACTGACATATTAGAGGCGTTATCGTAAATCTGTCCACGACTTTTCGATGTTTTTCCTAGATATTTTAAGGTTTCCCCTACATTTACGTTCGAACTTTCTCCAGTATATTTAATGATAGCAATAAATTTTAAAAGAGCTTCACAGGTTTGCCATTTGGCTTTACAAAGGAACTGTAAATGTCAACTGATCAGTACGAGATACAGTTTACGATATGATGAGTCATCAGAAATTGAGAAATACTTAGCTGCCTGTATTGCCTCGCAGACAACTGACAGAAACTGTTTACCCATATAAAGGATTAGTTCATCACAGATAGTAAAAATGTTTGTATTTCCTTTGCCCTTGTTTCAAAACCTACAAATATATTGAGCAAGAAAACATCAAACTCTGCAATAAGCCCAATTATCCTAAAATAATTGCATTGTGTGAAGATCCAAGTTGCTTATTGTCTCCTCTGAAAGCCAAACCACGTTCACTAAGAATTTATATAACCTCCACAACCTGCTCAAGTATTGATACCCAATATGTTTTTCTTTTTGCAATTTGCTGCTAAAATTCTGTATCTATGTGACCCAGCCTATCCAGCGGCCTATCCAGCTGCCTATCTAACGGTGAGGAAAGGTTACATCTAGAAAGTTGCGAACAGCAAGGCATAGTGAGAAGTCGAGCCATCTTGTTGGAAGATTACACTTCTCATGTCAACTCCAATAGCCCTTAGTTGTGGAAGAAAAAAAATTTGTGATGCAACATGTTAAGTATATTTCGCTCCAATCATGGTACGATCGTCAAAGAAAAATGGACCGATTGTGTAGTCCCGTGACGTAGCATACTAAACGTTGACTTTGCGTGAATTCCGCTCATGGTGATGGGTTTCAATACTGGTTAGTCCATCTCGATCGCCCGACTTAATCACTTTGGACTTTTATCTATGGGATTATGTTAACCCTTCAGCTCCCAGTGTCACTTTACTGATTTTGTTCTGGCTAACACCAGACGATTTTATTCACTCTCGGAAAAGACCTCAGGGCGGTAAAGGGTTAAATTACTTGTGTATCATGACAAACCCAGATATGTGACAGAACTCCGTCAAAGAATCAGAGATGATTGGATCCATTCCACAAGAGCATTTTGCTACTATTCTAATGAAGTTTGAGCGTCGAATACACACTGTAGCGACGAATGATGGTCATCATGTGAAAGTGTCCTAAATTTGAAGAGTTTGGGAATGTAAATAAATAATATAAATAATATAAATATAATAATATATAAACTTTGCATATATATTAATCAATAATCAATATGACTAATTATTTTTTAATCATTGTTTCACGGACACCGTGTACTTTAATTATCTCAAACTATTAAAAGAAATTGGTACTTTGGAAATTGTAAAAAGCTAAGTACAGTAATTACTGTTGCATATTGTGTACATGTACAGTACAATGTACAACTGTGCTAAGTCGTAGCCACTGTCATAACACCGCTTTCCGTCGATTAAGGAAGTTAATTACCCTAGATAGGAAATCATGGGTCCCACAGAGTCAACACGCAATGATTTCCTATCTAGGGTTTTAAGCGATATTGGGTCTGGACAGTAGTTGGATGGGGGACCGTACTCCGTTTCCAGATTATCATATGACCTTAGATGTTGCAAAGGAGGTTAAACAACTCTATCATTACATTACAATGTACAATTCATTTCACTACAGACACTTATTAATTGCATATCAATAATTACTTTAATATAGCATATGAAGGTACGTTTGGGATATTGCATATGCCATTCTTTCATCTCCCTGAATTAGATATTCTCCAAGCAGTGTTTCTTACCACCTGGGGATCGCGGAAGGCGCTCATGGAGGGTCGCGGAAGGCGCTCAAGGGGTTCGGGGAAGGCGCTCAGGGGGTTCGGGGAAGGCGCTCTGGGGGTTCGCTTAGGAAAAACATCAGCCTACAGGAAAAATTAAAGTTTATTTTTCCCGCGAAAATTACAGAAATAATAATAAAAAAAAATCAGACAGAAACTATTTACGATAATCGTAAATTGATTTTATTTGGAGACTGAATTGAAACGTCTACTTCGGACGTGACTCGGTGATGCACGGATGAAAAATCTTCTGCGGTGTACGTTTTACTTTAGCTTCTGTATAAAATTAATTTACGATTATTGCACTCTCTCTCTCTCTCTCTCTCTCTCTCTCTCTCTCCTATATATATATATATATATACAGGGTGTCCCATAAGTCCGGCATCATAGGAGAAATTCATATTTTTCTATTTCTACAAACCAGAATTTATGCTCGAGATGCCAATTTCCCGTCCATCATTCTGTTCAGTGACGAGGCTATTTTTTATGGAAATGGTGAGGTAAATCGACAGAACATCCGCTACTGGTCTCAAAACAACCCTCACTGGTATACCTCTTCAAAGGAACAAGGTGCATCTCGGGTGATGGTATGGTGTGGCATTTGGAATGATCGCATCATAGGCCCCCTCTTTTTCGATGAACATGTCACTGGAGGCACTTTCTTACGTATGCTCAAGGAAGAAGCATTTCCAGTGTCTTGAACGAAGAAGGAAATTTCCCAACATGGTTCCAGCAAGGCGGCGCTCCTGCACATTACAGCACCCAAGTAAGGGAATACCTGTACCAACAATTCTCTGGTCATTGGATAGGACGTCGAGGGCCTGTGGAATGGCCAGCTAGAAGCCCGGATCTCACGCCACTAGATTTTTCTCTGGGCCACTTGAAAGCGCTGGTATACACAGAGAAAATTAGGAGTGTTGAACATTTGCGGCAGCGCATTATTGGGGCATGTAACACCATTACTCCTGACATCATTCACCGTGTGCTTGCTGACTGGGTATCACGTCTGAATTTGTGTATTGAAAACAATGATGGACATATTGAGCACGTTCTGTAAATAAAAGCTTTTGTTTTGACTTTTTTTATTATTTTCCCTATGATGCCGGACTTATGGGACACCCTGTGTGTGTATATATATATATATTATTATATATATATATATATATATAATTAGTGATGCTACGGGTCAAAAATGTGACATCGCGGATGCGGTTGCGGATATTCTGATTTTATATCTGCGGATGCGCATGTAAAAAAATTGCGTATGTTCGCGGGTACTGATGCAGATATTTGCAATATTCTTAATACAATACAATAAAGAAATTGATGTAAAATGTGCGACACCGAAGAGGTTTCATCCCGCGTCGCGCGAACCACGTCCCGAACACTGTCATACCACTAAACCATCCAGGAAACCAAAACTTTCCTTTCAAGTGCAGCTTTTGAGCATACCTCGTTTTATCATGTGCTTGCCAGAAATGAGGTAAATAATCCTTCAATAATAATAATAATAATAATAAAAATAATATTAATAATAATAATAATAATAATAATAATATAATAATAATTATTATTATTATTATTATTATTATTATTATTTTAGAGAATTTTGGGGGTAGCCCATGCGATGAAGAATGAAACCTCGTCTGTGCTGCACATTTTACCTCAGCAGTCAGCCTGCGTTTTAAAATCGATCTACGGTTATTGTATCCATATCTTTCTCTTTCCATATATATATATATATATATATATATATATATATGTCATAACTAGTTTGAAAGCAAAGCCATATTTCATTTGGACACAGATGGTACGATAAAAATAATTTCTTGGCTGTGATAATTTTCTGAAATTTATTTTATAGCATTGCTTCTATAAATTTTTTTTACTTTTTATTTCAAATTACCTTATTTTATAAAAGAAATTTACAATTACGTATAATGCTTTTATTTTCTCGTTATAATTAGAAGAGTTGTTTAACCTACAGGGTGTACCATAATTCTCTTTATCCCCTTTATCCTTACCGTATTCTAGTAGGAAAAGGTTCAGGGCTAAATCCCTGTACGTTCAAACGACCAAGGAAATCTCTCCCATTGCCAATAACATGGAAATAAAATAAAATCCTAAAATTCTTCCTTCACTAAAAGTATATAAATTTTTATGAAGAAAATATATTTATGCTTTATGAGTTATTTAGGGAGCAATTAAGATTTGTTTTTCATTGTTCACTTAAGATAACTCACTCAATACCAAATGTACTTTTAAATGCTTTAAGATGTTGGCTCTTTCAGTAGAGCATAAAAGCCGTAATAAGTATGATGGCATATTAAAGACGAATAACTTCTTCCAGCACGTTTTTGAGTGGCAACTATTTTTTATGAGGACTACGTGCTACCTGCATGTAGATAGATCATTACGAAAGCGCGGCCCGATTTATGGCGGGATTTCTTTAATTAGTGAAATGAGAGACACCGCACTTTTTAACACGTTTTACATTTTAGTAGGTCCTCTAAGACCTACTAATATGTAACCTACTAATATGGTCTAAAATTGATCTAAATTATCTGTAAAAATCAAGATAAATGACAATAAACCCTACGTTTGTGAGCTGTGCGTCTCTGTTGAGACAGTCAAACAACCTTCGATATTTCAGGGTCGATCGCTTGTATAACTAACAGCTGATCTCATATGACCTAAAGAATCCCTTTGCACGGAGACCAGGCATTTCAATACAAAGCGAAATTATATTCCTTTAGGTCTAACTTGCCTGCTACAATACAGTATTTACGCAACAGTACGTAAATAAAGACATTTGTAATTCAACTCAGTTTATAACGTATAATTTCACGTAAAACTTTATATATAGTAATGTACTAGGGGCATTCAATATATTTTGCCCCACCCTTTTTTCTTAGCTAAATAAGAGGCCATGGGGCTGAAATGTCTTTTGGGCCGTAAGTTTGAACTTTCTGCGCTTCACATAACCGGATTTTTCCACTTTGAACCTCCCCTCCTTGTATAAAACCGATGGTTAACACAGTTTCGAAAATGGCGTCCGACAGTGATGCGCGTCGTAAACAGAGAGCTGTTATTGAGTTCTTAACCCCAGAGAAAGAAACAGTTGGAAATATTCACAAACGTCTACGAAACGTTTACGGAGATGCTGTCGTTGATCGAAGCACAATTGGATGCTGGTTTAAACGTGTGAGATCATTGGAGAGAGGGAGAGCTAGCCTCCATGATGAGCCACGCAGCGGTCGCCCGGCATCGGCTGTGACATCTCACACTGTGCAACGTGCTAACAGCATCATTCGATCAAATCGGCGCCTCACATACAAGGAGCTATCACTGGAGCTAGGAATTAGTGAAGGAAGTGTGAATACGACAATTCAGCAACTGGGATACTCAAAAGTGTGTTCACGGTTTGTTCCTCGCGAACCGATTGAAGATCACACAGCCCAAAGAAAAGAAACTGCTTCTGAGTCGTTGGTTCGATATGAGACAGAAGGGGATGACTTCCTTTCACGAAATGTGATTGGGGATAAGACTTGGGTACACCACTTTGAACCTGAAACAAAACGCCAGTCCATGGAGTGGCATCACGCAGACTCACCACGCAAGAAAAAGTTCAAAATGGCTCCCTCTGCAGGAAACGTTATGGCCACCATCTTCTGAGACATGAAAGGGGTGATTCTGGTGGACATTATGAAGAAAGGACAATCAGTCAACTCAGAGGCATATATTGCTACCCTACAAAGACTCCAGAGACGTATAAAGCGAATTCGACCGGAGAGAAAACTGGAAAACGTTCTTCTTTTGCACGATAACGCAAGATCACACAACAGTTTGCAAACAAGCGAGACCATCATAAAATTGCGCTTGACTGTGTTACCCCACCCTCCATACAGCCCGGATGTGGCACCTTCAGACTTCCATTTGTTTGTGCCAATGAATAATGCTATTCGTGGAAGAAAGTTTCAGAGTGACGATGAGGTTGTTGAGGAGTTTAAGAGGTGGTTCCAGCGGAACCCAGCGGACTTTTACCAGCAAGGAATAAAGGCCCTTGTTTCGAGGTGGATGAAAGCTGTAGAAAAGGATGGAGACTATGTGGAAAACTAAAACTTGTAAAAAAGGTAACTACTTGTGTACAAAATTTCTGGAACTTCCAAGGAAACTTGGAAAGAAAAAAAAGGTGGGGCAAAATATATTGAGTAGCCCTCGTATATATATTAGAGATTGAGAGAGAGTTCCAAGGAGTTACAAGGAAAAGTAGTACTTCAAAAGGCCTTGCGGCCCATACCGAGGAGGTACCAATGGCAACGTGTGCCAGGGAAAAATTCTGTCACCCTCAAATAGTGTGCAAGATTCGGTCTAACCTTTTCTTGAACAGATCCACAGAAGACCTGTTCACAACTTCTGAAGGTAGCCTGTTCCACGTATCACAGATCTTATACGTAAAGTAATTCCAACACACGCTAGTCCTAAACCGTTTCAAATCCAACTTCCAACCATTCTTGCGAGTTGGGTTATCATTTAAACTAAACATGCTTCTAAAATCGAC